>JZKD02S0248019.1:0-21125 GCA_000966675.3 Picea glauca
GATTCCACTTGGGAAGATGAGTCTTTTATACAAAAGCATCCAGAGTTACTCAAGCGTTGCAGACAAAACTTGTCTCAAGGGGAGGGGCATGTTAATCCCTAATATTGGCTCATTACCCCTTAATTGGGGCATATTACATTAGTAATGTTATTTTATATATGTCAACTTTATTCCATTAGTTGTAATTATACCTCCTAGTCTCCTATATATATACCAAGGAGACATTTTCACTTGGAATCATCTTGTACTTGAAAATTTATGTGGGGTAAAAGGATGTTTCCCCCTTGAAGAGGCTTATTATCTGAAATTCTCTCTTTTTCAAGGCGTTGAGTACTTATTCTAAGGTGTTTCTATGCTATATTGATATTTGGTTCTTAACACATAGAGATGCTAAGAACTATTATAGAGCCTGCGATGTATGCCAAAACGTTGGGAAACCGTCCAAAATAGATGAAATTCCTTTAGCACCACAAATGACCCTACAGGAATTCGAGAAATGGGCCATTGACTTCGTAGGACCTATAAACCCACCAAGAAAGTGCACACGAGCAAGGTACATAATCACTGCAATATAGTACTTGAGCAGATGGGCCGAAGCAAGAGAAGTTAAGGAATGTAGTGCAACTATAGCTACATGCTTCATATTTGATGACATCATGACCAGGTTTGGATGCCCGAAGATCCTTTTGAGCGATGAAGGCACACATTTCATGAATAAAATAGTTGAAGCCTTGACTGAGGAATTTGCATTCCATCATTAGAAGAGCACACCTTACCATCCACAAGCGAATGGGACAGTTGAAGCATTCAACAAGATCTTGGGTAGAACGTTGACGAAGATATGCAGTGTGAACAGGGATGACTTGGATTTAAGAGTACCAGTAGTATAATGGGTCTATAGAACCACTTTCAAGAAACTGACCATGCAGAGCCCCTTCAAGTTGGTGTATGGTCTCGAAGTTGTTGTCCCAATGGAATATTTGGTACCAAGCTTAAGAATTTATTCCTTTATAGATATGGATGACACTAGTGCTGTTCGAGAGAGTCTTGCATAGTTGGTCAAACTAGAAGAAGACAGATTCATTGCAAGATTTCACCAGTAGGTTCAGAAGGAAAGAGAGAAGGCCTACCACAACATACACATCAAGAAGAAGGTATTTAAGCAAGGTGATCGGGTACTGGTATATGACAGTAAATTCATGAAGCATTCTGAGAAGTTTAGAACGCATTGGCTTGGGCCATATGAGGTCTCCTATGTTATAGAAGGAGGAGTTGCGCAGTTGAAGACATTGAATGGAGAATGGAAGGAAGGGTTGGTGAACAAGAGCTGGTTGAAATTTTATTATGACAACTAGCTACCTCACAACTCTCAGTAAAATCATGAGGAAAAGGGTCTAGGTACCAGGTGTAGTTGAAACTGGGTACCAGACACGGAAAATACAGTTTTCACAAGGAAGGGAGGCATGGAGAAAAAAGAAAAGGCTGCCCTATGCAGTCTGAAGATGAAGCAAAGTTGAAGGACCAGATCTAAAATGCCTCGAGATGAGTCAAAGGTGAGTGTTGGGGGACTATTGGCCCTTGTTTATGGAAGAAAGAGAGGATCAAGGAAGAAAAGGAGAAATGCAAACTACGTGGAAGACACAGTGACTGATACTGGGTTGAAGTGAACAAAAGAGCAGAAAAGATGAAGCAAAGCAAGATAAAGAAAGTTGTTGGATGAGGAGACCGAGGATGACATATCAACAAGGAATATGGATCATGGAAAACTCAACATGCCGAAAAATACACCATTGGATTCTTTGGAGCACCCTGCGAGAAGGAAGGAAAGATAGGTTGACGAAGCCCTGAAAATGCAGGTCAAGTTGACCTAGGGTTTTACACACCTAGGGTTTTGGTATCTAGGGTTTTGACACGTAGGTCTCAGACTAAGGTTGTAAATGAGATATTTTAATGTATAAATAGAGGTCTAAAGTACCTGGGATGGGTTGTGGTCATTATTGTCATTCTAGTTTTGTTATTTGTGTGAGCGATTATTATTGTGAGAGAGAGAAGTGATAAGAGTAAGATCCTTCTGGTATTGTAAGATCTTCATATGGGTGCAGAGATCAATCTTGCAGTTGGGTGTGCAGTAATGGGAGAGACAGAGAGGAGAATAAATAATATCTACTAGTGGAGAGCACAGATAAGAACTATATGATTAATCTTAGTATATTACAAAACACAGTTCTCTGGACGTAGCCCTAAAGAGAGGGTGAACCACGTATATTTTGTGTTGTGTGTGATTGATGCTATGTTCTTTTCCATTTGATATACTACTATTGCATTAATGTGTTAGATATGATAGATAGTTGTGCGAAGTAGATCTAAATTGGTAAGTGGAAGCAAGCGAAGATAAAAGAAGAAAAGGCGAAATGCGAATTGCGTGGAAGACATAGTGATTGATACTAGGTTGAAGTGAAAAAAAGAGAAGAAAAGATGGAGCGAAGCAAGAGAAAGAAAGTCATTGGATGAGGAGACCAAGGGTGACATATCAACAAGGAATATGGATCATGGACAACTCAGTAAGCAGAAAAATCCACCATTGGATTCTTTGGAGCACCGCATGATAAGGAAGGAAAGACAGGCTGGTGAAGCCTTGAAAACACAAGTCAAGTTGACCTAGGTTTTTAGACACCTAGGGTTTTAACACCTAGGTCTCAGCCTAAGGCTATCGGTGAGATATTGTAATGTATAAATAGAGGTCTAAAGGACCAGGGATGGGTTTTTTTTGGTATTGTCGTTCTAGTTTTGTTATTGGTGTGAGAGATTATTATTGTGAGAGAGAGAAGTGCTAAGAGTAACAGCCTTCTGGTATTGTAATATATTCAGCTGGGTGTGGATATTAGTCCTGCAGCTGGGTGCATAGGAAGGGGAGAGACAAAGAGGAGAAGAAAGAATATCTTCTAGAGGAGAGCATAGAAAAGAACTGTATGCTTCATCTTAATATATTACAAAGCACACTTCTATGGACGTATCCCTAGAGAGAGGGTGAACCACGTATATTTTGTGTTGTGTGTGATTGATGCTCTATTATTTTCCATTTTATATACTTCTATCACATTACTGTGTTAGATTTGATAAATAGTTTTGCGGAGTAGATCTGAACTGGTAAGTGATATATAAATGTTGTATTGTTATTGTATTAGATCCACTTGGTATTCCCTTTGGTTGTAGACATCTCTATCATGTGACCCCCCCAATAGCTACTTTGGGTGAGACGACATCTTCTTCACAGGTATTTCTGAAAGGGACAATAGTTAGGGATTGTTGGTGCACTCTTGGAGTTGAACCCTGGGTCTGCCCCTATGCCAAGAAAGGAAAGGATGCCCTATGTAGTCTGAAGACGAAGCAAAGCAGAAGGACCAGATATGAAGTGCCTCAGGATGAGTCACATGTAAGTGTTGGGGGATTGTTGACCCTTGGTTATGGAAGCAAGATAATATCAAGGAAGAAAAGGTGAAATGCGAAATGCACGAAAGACACAGTGACTGATACTAGGTCGAAGTGAACAGAAGAGAAGAAAAGATGGAGTGAGACAAGAGAAATAAAGTCATTGGACGAGAAGACCGAGGATGACATGTTAACAAGGAATATGGATTGTGGAAAACTCACCAACCGAATAAATCCACTATTGGATGCTTTGGAGCACCACATGAGAAGGAAGGAAAGACAGGATGGCGAAGCCCTAAAAATGCGGGTCAAGTTGACCTAGGGTTTTAGACACCTAGGGTTTTTGTATCTAGGGTTTTGACACTTAGGTCTCAGCCTAAGGCTGTCAGTGAGCTATTGTTCTGTATAAATAGAGGTCTAAAGGACCTGGGATAGGTTGTTGTTGGTATTGTCGTTCTAGTTTTGTTATTGGTCTGAGCGATTATTATTGTGTGAGAGAGAAGTGATAAGAGTAATATCCTTCTCATATTGTAAGATATTCATCTAGGTGTGAAGATCAGTCCTGTAGCTGGGTGCGCAGGAAGGGGAGAGAAAGAGAGGAGAAGAAAAAAGATCTGCTAGCGGAGAGCGTAGACAAGAACTGTATGCTTCATTTTCATATATTACAAAGCAAAGTTCTTTGGAGTAGCCCTAGAGAGAGGGTGAACCATGTATATTTTGTGTTGTCTGTGATTGATGCTCTATTCTTTGCCCTTTGATATACTGCTATCACATTATTGTGTTAGATCTGATAGATAGTTGTGCGGAGTAGATCTGAATTGGTAAGTGATATATAAATTATTTATTGTTCTTGTATTAGATCCACTTGGTATTCCCTTTGGTTGTAGACATCTTTGTCCTACAACCCCCCCATAGATACTTTGGGTGAGACGACATCTGCTTCACAAGTGTTTCCAAAAGGGCTAGTAGTTAGGGCTTGTTGGTGTGATCTTGGATTTGAACCCTGGTTCTTCCCCTCTGCCAACAAAGATGATCCTCATCATCCCAAAAACAATATTGAAAAACCCCACAAATTACCAATAACTAGTATTAGAGAAAAAGGAAGAATAATCAACAGGAAGTAGAGGATCCCATACGTGATGAGGACGGTCTTATTGAAGACATGGAGATGGANCAACTCTCAGTAAAATCATGAGGAAAAGGGTCTAGGTACCAGGTGTAGTTGAAACTGGGTACCAGACACGGAAAATACAGTTTTCACAAGGAAGGGAGGCATGGAGAAAAAAGAAAAGGCTGCCCTATGCAGTCTGAAGATGAAGCAAAGTTGAAGGACCAGATCTAAAATGCCTCGAGATGAGTCAAAGGTGAGTGTTGGGGGACTATTGGCCCTTGTTTATGGAAGAAAGAGAGGATCAAGGAAGAAAAGGAGAAATGCAAACTACGTGGAAGACACAGTGACTGATACTGGGTTGAAGTGAACAAAAGAGCAGAAAAGATGAAGCAAAGCAAGATAAAGAAAGTTGTTGGATGAGGAGACCGAGGATGACATATCAACAAGGAATATGGATCATGGAAAACTCAACATGCCGAAAAATACACCATTGGATTCTTTGGAGCACCCTGCGAGAAGGAATGAAAGATAGGTTGACGAAGCCCTGAAAATGCTGGTCAAGTTGACCTAGGGTTTTACACACCTAGGGTTTTGGTATCTAGGGTTTTGACACCTAGGTCTCAGACTAAGGTTGTAAATGAGATATTGTAATGTATAAATAGAGGTCTAAAGTACCTGGGATGGGTTGTGGTCATTATTGTCATTCTAGTTTTGTTATTTGTGTGAGCGATTATTATTGTGAGAGAGAGAAGTGATACGAGTAAGAGCCTTCTGGTATTGTAAGATCTTCATATGGGTGCAGAGATCAGTCTTGCAGTTGGGTGTGCAGTAATGGGAGAGACAGAGAGGAGAATAAAGAATATCTACTAGTGGAGAGAACATATAAGAACTATATGCTTAATATTAGTATATTACAAAACACAGTTCTCTGGACGTAGCCCTAAAGAGAGGGTGAACCATGTATATTTTGTGTTGTGTGTGATTGATGCTATGTTCTTTTCCATTTGATATACTACTATTGCATTAATGTGTTAGATATGATAGATAGTTGTGCGGAGTAGATCTAAATTGGTAAGTGGAAGCAAGCGAAGATAAAAGAAGAAAAGGCGAAATGCGAATTGCGTGGAAGACATAGTGATTGATACTAGGTCGAAGTGAACAAAAGAGAAGAAAAGATGGAGCGAAGCAAGAGAAAGAAATTCATTGGATGAGGAGACCAAGGGTGACATATCAACAAGGAATATGGATCATGGACAACTCAGTAAGCAGAAAAATCCACCATTGGATTCTTTGGAGCACCGCATGATAAGGAAGGAAAGACAGGCTGGTGAAGCCTTGAAAACACAAGTCAAGTTGACCTAGGTTTTTAGACACCTAGGGTTTTAACACCTAGGTCTCAGCCTAAGGCTATCGGTGAGATATTGTAATGTATAAATAGAGGTCTAAAGGACCAGGGATGGGTTTTTTTTGGTATTGTCGTTCTAGTTTTGTTATTGGTGTGAGAGATTATTATTGTGAGAGAGAGAAGTGCTAAGAGTAACAGCCTTCTGGTATTGTAATATATTCAGCTGGGTGTGGATATTAGTCCTGCAGCTGGGTGCATAGGAAGGGGAGAGACAAAGAGGAGAAGAAAGAATATCTTCTAGAGGAGAGCATAGAAAAGAACTGTATGCTTCATCTTAATATATTACAAAGCACACTTCTATGGACGTATCCCTAGAGAGAGGGTGAACCACGTATATTTTGTGTTGTGTGTGATTGATGCTCTATTATTTTCCATTTTATATACTTCTATCACATTACTGTGTTAGATTTGATAAATAGTTTTGCGGAGTAGATCTGAACTGGTAAGTGATATATAAATGTTGTATTGTTATTGTATTAGATCCACTTGGTATTCCCTTTGGTTGTAGACATCTCTATCATGTGACCCCCCCAATAGCTACTTTGGGTGAGACGACATCTTCTTCACAGGTATTTCTGAAAGGGACAATAGTTAGGGATTGTTGGTGCACTCTTGGAGTTGAACCCTGGGTCTGCCCCTATGCCAAGAAAGGAAAGGATGCCCTATGTAGTCTGAAGACGAAGCAAAGCAGAAGGACCAGATATGAAGTGCCTCAGGATGAGTCACATGTAAGTGTTGGGGGATTGTTGACCCTTGGTTATGGAAGCAAGATAATATCAAGGAAGAAAAGGTGAAATGCGAAATGCACGAAAGACACAGTGACTGATACTAGGTCGAAGTGAACAGAAGAGAAGAAAAGATGGAGTGAGACAAGAGAAATAAAGTCATTGGACGAGAAGACCGAGGATGACATGTTAACAAGGAATATGGATTGTGGAAAACTCACCAACCGAATAAATCCACTATTGGATGCTTTGGAGCACCACATGAGAAGGAAGGAAAGACAGGATGGCGAAGCCCTAAAAATGCGGGTCAAGTTGACCTAGGGTTTTAGACACCTAGGGTTTTTGTATCTAGGGTTTTGACACTTAGGTCTCAGCCTAAGGCTGTCAGTGAGCTATTGTTCTGTATAAATAGAGGTCTAAAGGACCTGGGATAGGTTGTTGTTGGTATTGTCGTTCTAGTTTTGTTATTGGTCTGAGCGATTATTATTGTGTGAGAGAGAAGTGATAAGAGTAATATCCTTCTCATATTGTAAGATATTCATCTAGGTGTGAAGATCAGTCCTGTAGCTGGGTGCGCAGGAAGGGGAGAGAAAGAGAGGAGAAGAAAAAAGATCTGCTAGCGGAGAGCGTAGACAAGAACTGTATGCTTCATTTTCATATATTACAAAGCAAAGTTCTTTGGAGTAGCCCTAGAGAGAGGGTGAACCATGTATATTTTGTGTTGTCTGTGATTGATGCTCTATTCTTTGCCCTTTGATATACTGCTATCACATTATTGTGTTAGATCTGATAGATAGTTGTGCGGAGTAGATCTGAATTGGTAAGTGATATATAAATTATTTATTGTTCTTGTATTAGATCCACTTGGTATTCCCTTTGGTTGTAGACATCTTTGTCCTACAACCCCCCCATAGATACTTTGGGTGAGACGACATCTGCTTCACAAGTGTTTCCAAAAGGGCTAGTAGTTAGGGCTTGTTGGTGTGATCTTGGATTTGAACCCTGGTTCTTCCCCTCTGCCAACAAAGATGATCCTCATCATCCCAAAAACAATATTGAAAAACCCCACAAATTACCAATAACTAGTATTAGAGAAAAAGGAAGAATAATCAACAGGAAGTAGAGGATCCCATACGTGATGAGGACGGTCTTATTGAAGACATGGAGATGGAAACAAACGATTAGAATATATATTTTCCAGATGATTAATAGAGTATTCAAAAAAACAAATAAGTAGTAGGAGAACCGGTGACTCAAGAGCCTATATTTTATGAAGAAGAATCCTTGACCCTCCATAGTGCATTATTTGATAAAGATTTAAAAAAGCTTGTCCTTGAATGAGTAAAATCAAAAGGAAAAATATCCCAAGGGAAAGACACAAATATATATTTGAATGGATTCCCAACATCGATAATTTCTTGAATGCATAAATATACTAGGGACGCTCTGGAAGTATGAGTTGACGGATTGGAAATAACAAATGCAAGGCTCAAACTAAGAATTAAATAATTGGAATGTTCTATGATGCCACCTCCTATATGTGGAATCCCAAATGATTATATTCAATTAGGTAGAAATCCCAATGGAACACCCGAGTTGAAGTTGAAAGGAACATCAAGTTTGTTTGAGAAAATATCAAAAGGAAAATGTCCCTTATTTNTCATTGGATGAGGAGACCAAGGGTGACATATCAACAAGGAATATGGATCATGGACAACTCAGTAAGCAGAAAAATCCACCATTGGATTCTTTGGAGCACCGCATGATAAGGAAGGAAAGACAGGCTGGTGAAGCCTTGAAAACACAAGTCAAGTTGACCTAGGTTTTTAGACACCTAGGGTTTTAACACCTAGGTCTCAGCCTAAGGCTATCGGTGAGATATTGTAATGTATAAATAGAGGTCTAAAGGACCAGGGATGGGTTTTTTTTGGTATTGTCGTTCTAGTTTTGTTATTGGTGTGAGAGATTATTATTGTGAGAGAGAGAAGTGCTAAGAGTAACAGCCTTCTGGTATTGTAATATATTCAGCTGGGTGTGGATATTAGTCCTGCAGCTGGGTGCATAGGAAGGGGAGAGACAAAGAGGAGAAGAAAGAATATCTTCTAGAGGAGAGCATAGAAAAGAACTGTATGCTTCATCTTAATATATTACAAAGCACACTTCTATGGACGTATCCCTAGAGAGAGGGTGAACCACGTATATTTTGTGTTGTGTGTGATTGATGCTCTATTATTTTCCATTTTATATACTTCTATCACATTACTGTGTTAGATTTGATAAATAGTTTTGCGGAGTAGATCTGAACTGGTAAGTGATATATAAATGTTGTATTGTTATTGTATTAGATCCACTTGGTATTCCCTTTGGTTGTAGACATCTCTATCATGTGACCCCCCCAATAGCTACTTTGGGTGAGACGACATCTTCTTCACAGGTATTTCTGAAAGGGACAATAGTTAGGGATTGTTGGTGCACTCTTGGAGTTGAACCCTGGGTCTGCCCCTATGCCAAGAAAGGAAAGGATGCCCTATGTAGTCTGAAGACGAAGCAAAGCAGAAGGACCAGATATGAAGTGCCTCAGGATGAGTCACATGTAAGTGTTGGGGGATTGTTGACCCTTGGTTATGGAAGCAAGATAATATCAAGGAAGAAAAGGTGAAATGCGAAATGCACGAAAGACACAGTGACTGATACTAGGTCGAAGTGAACAGAAGAGAAGAAAAGATGGAGTGAGACAAGAGAAATAAAGTCATTGGACGAGAAGACCGAGGATGACATGTTAACAAGGAATATGGATTGTGGAAAACTCACCAACCGAATAAATCCACTATTGGATGCTTTGGAGCACCACATGAGAAGGAAGGAAAGACAGGATGGCGAAGCCCTAAAAATGCGGGTCAAGTTGACCTAGGGTTTTAGACACCTAGGGTTTTTGTATCTAGGGTTTTGACACTTAGGTCTCAGCCTAAGGCTGTCAGTGAGCTATTGTTCTGTATAAATAGAGGTCTAAAGGACCTGGGATAGGTTGTTGTTGGTATTGTCGTTCTAGTTTTGTTATTGGTCTGAGCGATTATTATTGTGTGAGAGAGAAGTGATAAGAGTAATATCCTTCTCATATTGTAAGATATTCATCTAGGTGTGAAGATCAGTCCTGTAGCTGGGTGCGCAGGAAGGGGAGAGAAAGAGAGGAGAAGAAAAAAGATCTGCTAGCGGAGAGCGTAGACAAGAACTGTATGCTTCATTTTCATATATTACAAAGCAAAGTTCTTTGGAGTAGCCCTAGAGAGAGGGTGAACCATGTATATTTTGTGTTGTCTGTGATTGATGCTCTATTCTTTGCCCTTTGATATACTGCTATCACATTATTGTGTTAGATCTGATAGATAGTTGTGCGGAGTAGATCTGAATTGGTAAGTGATATATAAATTATTTATTGTTCTTGTATTAGATCCACTTGGTATTCCCTTTGGTTGTAGACATCTTTGTCCTACAACCCCCCCATAGATACTTTGGGTGAGACGACATCTGCTTCACAAGTGTTTCCAAAAGGGCTAGTAGTTAGGGCTTGTTGGTGTGATCTTGGATTTGAACCCTGGTTCTTCCCCTCTGCCAACAAAGATGATCCTCATCATCCCAAAAACAATATTGAAAAACCCCACAAATTACCAATAACTAGTATTAGAGAAAAAGGAAGAATAATCAACAGGAAGTAGAGGATCCCATACGTGATGAGGACGGTCTTATTGAAGACATGGAGATGGACACAAACAATGAGAATATATATTTTCCAGATGATTAATAGAGTATTCAAAAAAACAAATAAGTAGTAGGAGAACTGGTGACTCAAGAGCCTATCTTTTATGAAGAAGAATCCTTGACCCTCCATAGTGCATTATTTGATAAAGATTTAAAAAAGCTTTTCCTTGAATGAGTAAAATCAAAAGGAAAAATATCCCAAGGGAAAGACACAGATCTATATTTGAATGGATTCCCAACATCGATAATTTCTTGAATGCATAAATATACTAGGGACACTTTGGAAGTATGAGTTGACGGATTGGAAATAACAAATGCAAGGCTCAAACAAAGAATTAAATAATTGGAATGTTCTATGATGCCACCTCCTATATTTGTAATCCCAAATGATTCTATTCAATTTGGTAGAAATCCCAATGGAACACCCGAGTTGAAGTTGAAAGGAACATCAAGTTTGTTTGAGAAAATATCAAAAGGAAAATGTCCCTTATTTTAGAGGCATGGGATGTAGGGAATAATATTTTCTCTTTTGATTCTAAATTAAACAATTTAAGAGAATATATCGAGGAATATTTAATGAAGAAGGTTTCTACAAATATGTTGTAATCACATTTATTTGAAAATTTTATGGTATGACTGAGTTGAGAAGAAAAGAAGAGGACCTACCTTACCCCACTCAAATAAAAAAACTGAAAGATTGTTGGATAAGAAAGATAAAGGTGATAAAAGAAATATTTGATGATTGTGAATCTTTGTTCATAAAAAAGGAAACACTTTATCACACATTTATTTAAATAGATCTAGCAGGATTACCCTGAGTTGTAGGACAGTCAGTGACAAAGTGTGTTGTTAAGGCACTCTGTGATGTTAAAGTCACCTGTTCGAAACCCGCGGGGACAAAAAATCCAGCCATGTTAAGGGTTGGTGTGGCTTAGGCTGGGTGTGATCCCTGGGTGATTTTGATGGCATAGATTCCCCTGAGTCACGGTTTCTCAGCCACAGGCTAGTCCCACAAGTCACAGACAAACTAGCAAAAAAAAAAAAAAAATAGATCTGACAGGGACTATAGGGGAGGTCCAAGACCCGAAATTAATTTTAAATTCCATATTTATGAAAATGAAACAATTTGAGGAACACATGGAAATATTAAAAGGCTCGTCAAATGAAAAATTTAATAATATGTTTGAATAAACTAAGTATAAAATTGAAATTTGGTTGGTAAATTATGTAAATAAAATTGAGGATATTGAAGAGACATTCCACCGAATTTCATATGAATTAAGAGAATTATAAGGCACAATAATTTATATCAAATTTAGATAAGAAACAAATGTTGAAATAATATATTGAAAATTGGTTGAAACAAACCCTCATCAAGTTAATCGAAGAATATTAGTTAAAGGCAGTTGGTACTGGTCAAGAATCCATAACAAGAGATGATACAAAAGGGACATCAACAAGAAAATGGAAGAGAGATATTCCATCACAGTAAGTGAAAATTGATCACATTGTTCTCCTATTCTCTTCCCGCTTTAATAATTCATCTGGTTATACGTGTATCTATATTAAAGAGAATATAACCGATTTTTTATCACTGCCTTTCATTTTATTTTAAGGTCTTGCTTTGTTCCTGCCCCATTCCTGCTTTGTTTATGCTCTTTTCCTAACTCATTTATTTATTTTATTGTTCAAGGGAGCCATATCCCAGTCCATATTTGGACAAATGCTTTATTTTCATAAGACTATTAAAGACTATCTTATTTTTTGAAAAAATCCCAGAGAACTACTTCGGGTTTAATTTTAATTGTATCTTTGAACTTTAATAATTTGAGTATAAGATATTTGAAATTGACCTATAAAATCCTATTTTGATTTTAATGAAAATATTCTCTTAAAGTTCTCTGATATGTGGGCCTTTCTTCTTTATTTCCTTGAATGTGATCAGAAATATTTGAAACTGTGATGGTTATGAGATTCATGTTATATTGTCTGTAGTTATTTTTTTATATCATATTTCTGTAAATATATTATTTTATGAGTGAATGTTCCTGGTCCATTTCTCAAGAATTCTTTATGGATGTATATTCTTTTTTATATTTTCATTTATTTGAATGATAAAGATTTGGAGTTTTCTTTTTAGCATTGTATCATTTTGATATTGTTGTCCCAAGATATTCAAAGATAAATATTTAAAGAATTCAAATAGGTGTAAAACCTCTATAAAAATGAAGGTGTATTTTTAATCCTCATGAGGTTGTTGTTTCTATCTTAACCGATTCAAACATCAACACTTTTGGCGAACATACTGGGGAACAAGAACAAAACAATAGTTTTAAATGAGAATTATTTATGAATTAGCCTCAACCTAACCAACCCAGTTGCAAGTTGGATAAGGAAATCAGAAAAGTGTTCTACATCAATTATATCATTTGGCATTAGAGACATCCCAAAGTCGTGATGAAATTAAAACATCCCGAGAAACTCTTTCCCATGAGGAAGAAAGAGAAATTGCAAGGAAGAGAAGACAAGATAGAAATTGAAGTTGAAATCATAGAAAGGAACAATAATAAGAAATTAAAAAACTACAAGAAATCAAAGAAAGTTCCACCACCAAAAAGGAAGAAGATCCAATCATGGGTGATAAAGAATAAAGACAAGAAAATCCTAAGAATCATGAAGAAAGGAAAATAATTCCATGGAGAAGGGTTAGAAATATCCCTCTAAATATTCATGGTGAACAACATCAGTTTCCAATTCTCCCACAAGGATATTTCCAACATTTCCAAGTAATGGATCAATGGACCTAAATAAACATATGGAAAAGTTTCTGAGCATATGCAAGATCCATTTGGTGGAACACGACGGTGTAATGGCTAGATTTTTTCTTCAAACATTGATAGGCCAATATTAAGAACGTTATGTGTCCCTTCCTGTAAGATAAATTTACTTATTTGATGGTTTAGAAGCCATGTTTTTAACTATGTATGCTCCCCTAGTAGCATATCATATTCTCCTCATGCAATTCACCCAGATTTGTTTGAACAAATTTGAAAGGATCTGAGATTTAAATTTCCAATTTTTATGAACACTTAATAAGATCCAAGAATATAAGAGGCCAAATTCTCCAATCATACTTGGGTGTTACAAAAATTCAATGCCCTCAAACATGAAATTTTCCATTAGGGTTGTGCAAATTGAATATCTAAATGATGCAATGAATAAAGTGACAGAAATGGAATAAATTATGATGGAGATAGGTGCAGATCCAGATATCATTCTAGGAAAAGTACAAAGGAAAATGAATACCCTTAATATATTAGATCAAGGAGCATCAACTTCAAAGAAATTTGAAGATCAAATACCATGAAATATTGAAAAACAAGGAATTGGCAGAGGGATACTCAACAAAGTAATTCCTAATCTGAAAAATGATCCAACAATGACGCAATAAACTATACAAAGGATGGAGATAGAATATATGAATCAAACTATTATATATATATATGCAAAATGAATTGACACTACTAAGAAGAAATGAATTTTTTCTCCTAATCCAAGAATTCCTATTTAAGAACAAAGGAAAAATCTTGTTCAAGGAAAAATAATAGGAAATGATGGTACACATGAAGAGTTTAGACAAAGGTCACCTAGAGTGCCAAACCCAAATGCTTTAATTTTGAAATAGATTTTTGAATATGAGATAGTTGACAATCAAGAGGATGATTTTATTCAAGAATAAATTCTTGAATCTGTACAGATGGATGAAGGCGAGTCATCCATATATATATTTTATGAACACAAAGAAATTGATATCTTGAAAGAAAATGTTGTGAAAACAAGAGCACAAATAAATAAATTAAAAACAAAAGAAAATTCGGAAAAATAAAAGGAAAAGATGATATCAAATGGAGCAGAACCAACTAAGCAACAACCACTTGTAAATAAAGTGAAGAATCATCCACAAATTACATATAATGTGATTGATGATGTGAAAAAATTAAGAATCACTCTACCATTCATGGAAGTTGTCAAAATCCCACAGTAGAGGGAAAATATTGTTAAAATATTAGATGAGCCAAGTCATAGAATTGAGGCTATTGCATCAAATCCAAAGCAACATTAGAATATATCGACAATTAGACCAAAATGAAAAGTACCACCTTTTTATATTACAATATAAAATTATGATGTGGTACTTCATAATTTCTTGATTGATACTGGAGCAACAAATAATATCATGCCATTATCAATAATGGAAGAACTATGGATGAGTTGTACCATGTATTATGAAACTAGGGAGGTATCTATGCCATTGAATCAATAAAGGTCGCATCATATGGAGAGATTAAATACTTTTATGGATGGCTAATTGCTCCCCCACATATCACAAATGTCTTCACAATTATAGTTATGTTTCCTCCTCCAAATTATGGATTAGTTCTTAGAAGAGATTGGTATTCGTTCATAGGAGGGTATATCATGAATGATGGGAGTTGCATGATGCTTACAAATAAATATAGATCAATGATTAGGGTTCCTAAGGAACCAAGAAAACTATTTTCTTTGAATAAAAAGGATAATGAATTATTGCAATATTATATTGATGTTGGTATAGTAAACTATGTTGTTCTTCACCCATAACAGATAAATGTTTCGAAACAAGAAGTAAAAAAATTATTTCGAAGGATTTTGGAGGATGCCCTTTGATGGTGCTTTTTGTAGCTCAGGGAACGAAGTAGGAATTATGTTCAAAAGTCCCTATTCAGTCATATATCCTCATTCTATTAGGCTTTAATTTCATTTTACACACAATGAGGATGAATATGAAGCATTGATACAAGGAATGATGTTGCACTTCAAATGAATATTGAACAATTGATAATAATTGGTGACTCTGAACTTGTCATAAATCACATCAAGAAGAAATATAAGATAAAAAAAAACCGATTAATACTCTATGCCAAAATAGTAAATGAATTAATGTATTTCGTCAGCTTGTTCAATATATCATTCATTCCTAGGGAAATAAATCAAAAGGTATATTCACTGGTAGTGGCTGCATATTTATTTAGTCTCGATGATTTTTAGAATCATAATACTTTTCAAGTCAAGAGAATTTTCAGGCCATCAGTAGCTGATAATCAAGATTATTTGCAAATATTTTAAAATGATGAACAATTGGATGATTTTCTTTCCGACACAGATGAAAGCCTTGATCATTAGGTACCAATTTCTAAAAAATGTGTCAATTTTGAGTCTATTTTCACGAGAGATGATCAAGTGAGAATGCTAAATTTGAAGGAAGAAACATCCACCAAAAAGGTGAAATAAACTCAAAACATGAATATTGGGATCGAAGAATCTTCTAAATATGTAAATCTTGGGACTAGCTATATGTAAAAAGAGATTGATCAATATAGCTCCTTGTTCAAATAATTCTTTGATGTTTTCACATGGACTTACAATGATTTGAAAGAATATGATAAATCTATATTCCAACATATCATACCATTAAAGGAAGGTGTTAGCACTAAAAGTCACACTTTGACAACTAAAGTGTAAGATCAGTACCCATCAATAGGTTTGTAAGGTAGGTTTTAATATAAAGTGTCAAATGGATAAAACTCGGCCCAACAATGTAAATCACATAAAGTTCTAGATAAGATGCATCAACGAATGAGGTATTTTCTAACTTAGATAATAGTTTTAAAGAGTAAGGTGGATAGAAGGAATACTTTAGTGAGAAAGATGAAGTAAATATGCTATTAGAATCATGCATTACTAACAGACTAATGAAGAAAAATATTTAGACACGATAACTTCTTTAATCAAAGCTTAAATTCTAAGAACAATTATAACATCATCACAATCAAACCTCCATTGAAATACAACTATAAAATATCAATTGAAACATTCAATGACAATAAATTCAGAGTAAGAGAGAAGCAAAATGGCAGGAAAGAAGTTGACTTCTATTAGACAAAAATTCTCAAGTATGATACACAAAAATCCAAGGTTGACTCTGTTACATCAGTACATTACGAAAATAGTCTCATATCAACCATTACAATCCCCTCAATGATTTCCAATGCCTCTCTTATAGCCTAGGCTATCAATGACACATTTACAATTCGAATTCCCCCTCTTGCATAGGATTATAGGTCTTGGAGATAGGTGGAAAGAGTCGAAGAGACAAGAATCCAACAAACTACTAATTTTTAGGAAGTTGTTGGAAGTCATTAATAATTTGTTTCCAACTCACTGCATGAGGTATTTAATTAAGCTAAAACCTAGGTGTAGGTTTCCCTTATCATCTAACTGATCTCTGAGAATTCGTTCGAACCCTCCTTGATAGGTGGAAACCTCCAAATAAGGTGAATATCCAAAAACTATGCAAAACAAAGAGTTTGCAGTGCACTGGTGTTTTAATTGTCTCTCTCAAATGCCAAACTAGGTTAGGTTGAAATTTTGTCAGCAAGTAAACAAGGATATCATTATCCTCCACAAATGATTTTAGAGAAACCCACATCATTGTTTAATAGTTACGATCAAATATTTAGAAGTAGCTGCTACAGGAAAAGAGTTCACAACGCTTATGTTTGTGAGTTCGCAACGCCTGATTACAATTAAAACCAAAGAACCAATGTTCTTATTTTCATCCTTATCATTTAAAAACACATTTCACTTCTTAATCAATGAGGCATGTTCAGCTGAGGTCACAATAGTCACTTAAATTGCCACATAAAATATGCTTTCTGATGAATCACTTTGTCTTTGTGCTGCAAACTCGCTGTGTACTCTCTTTTGTACCTTTTTGGATGCTTGAATGCATGGAAATGTTATGGAAGCAATACTAAGGTTTATTCAAATCCTCACTGTCTTTTTTGCAGCCCATGAACTCATTGATACTTGGTGATCACACAATGTTGTAGGATACCTATATAGGTGATGATATCATCATTGTATGATCATAGTTACAAAAAACATGCATTACCCTCTCAGAACAAATTCTTCAAATACCACTTGAAGATATCTCGCAGATAGTCATTGTGTTGATGAAGGAAAATCCCCACCTTATCACTCCAACAGGTTCCCAACAAAGTTGCAAAAAGAAACTTCAAGGAACTTTGTTTTCCACCTCTTGCATGCTTGATTTATTTTGGAGTGTTCAAAGAAAACGAATCTTTGTTGATATAACCTCGGGATGCATGATTGATATTCATTCCTTTGTATACATAAAAGGATTTCTTGCAGCAAGCATGCTAGTCACCCCAATGCAACACACAAAACATCTAGATTAATATAAAACACAACAATGGGATTTGTCAAGACTTCACCCATGTATTTTGCCACTATTTTGTTTGTAACTATCAATAAGAAAACATATCGTATTTGTAAGCTATTGACTAATAAAAAAAACGGAAATAACGTCTCTTGTCATAAATTTCTCTCTTGTATTCCTTGTGGAAAATTTCAAAGGAAGTGAGCATTTACATATTTATCCCAACTGGAAAACAAATAAATTGATCTTTGCATTTCGTCCAACACTGCTCAAATCCTTTTTTGTAATTATGAACCGTGATTTCTAAAGGAAACGAGCAGTTATTATGATTTTAAAACATAATAATTTCTATAATTAGGCTTTGGAAATCAAGACAAATGAAAATCCATTTGAATAAATCAGGTCTTAGGAGGATAAAAAGTCTTAATAAGTTGTGTTTCTTGGGAAGACTATGATAGGAACTCTGACATTTATAATGCAGACCATGACAAAGATCACAAGATTTTTGGAAAAAAACAGACAGTAAGAGCTCATCAAGAATGATGGAAGAATTTGGAGGATATGGGGACGACAAAAGATTCAAATATTTTTTTTAAATTTGGTGCAAATTGGTGAAGGAACTAAAATTTTAATGGTGCGCATTTGAGTGCCAATATTGTCTCCAAATGGGATGCATAACTCCTTGCGTGGCTCCAAGAACCGAGTAGTTCTAGTGGCCTTATCTGTTGAGATATGGAGTCATCTGTAAAACCACCCTCTATAACACTGCCAAAATTTTCCACTTATTCAAGCAAACAGACAAAAATCAAATGCTTGGGAAGCGAGCTTATTTCCTATGCTACCCTACTCTAACCAGATCTCTAATTTGCTCAAGTAAATGCAAATTTCCATAGCAACCATTCAAGTAGCTTCATGAATGAAATAATCCCATCTATGCTACTGATTAATAGATAATAACATAAATATAACATCAACAATAAGATCTCCTTCAAAGAATCATACTCACCCACAAGTGCCGGTGAAATTATGAAATCTCAAATCTTCAGAGAATGTGAAAGATATGACTCCAATAAAGCTACTACTGGATCCTCAAAACCAATATCATAATCATGATGATATAGAAAATACAAATACTCATACATACATTTCCCTTTTTCTTGAAAACAAATAATCTTCTTGTTCTTTAGTAAGCAACGCTTGACCACCAAGAGTAACAGTTTCATTTTTAGAATATTCATTATATGATAATTGTATCGTAGGATTTAAAGTGTTCTGATTAAGATCAACTAAGAATATGAAATTATCTATATAATCATCTGTTACTACATGCTCAAAATTATTAAGAAACTGATCATAAGCATGATATGTGTCTCGATCCATAGAAAAATCTGAAAATACTGAAGAATTCAGTTCCAAATCTAAATCATAATCACATTCTTCTTGTTGTTCATGTGCATGCAAATTTTAAAAGTATGCATGATCTCAAATCCTCTTGCAAGCCCGCATGTTCTCCTCGACTTCTTCTTCATCCTCAAAGAAGTGTCATACAGATGAATATTTCCTTTGTCTCAAGAGAAGGACAAGATATGGATGCTGAGCCATTACATAGTACACCATGGAAGCAATCTCGAAAGGTTGGATTTCTAATGGCATGCTATGATAAACACTGTAAAACCTCTTGTTGAAGACAACCAAAGCTTCTTCTTCCCTCTCCTCAAAGCATTAAAATCAACCAAGTATTGATCAAGGGACTTTCTCTCACCCCAATAATTTAAAAAGGCATTGCATAGCTCGATCCAAGAACCAATAGAATCGACTCCCAAACATTTAAACCACACAACAACATCTCCAAAGAAGGATTTGGAGAACAATGTCATGGTAACATCTTCATGTACTATCTCAAACTGATCAACAAATTTCTTAAAGGCTCCCAAATGCCTCTCGGTTGTAACATGATCCTCTCCAGAAAACCGGGGAAGATACTTGAAGAAGTCAAGAGGGTAAGGATGAAGATAAGATGGCAGCCTTAAAGGTTTAAACATCTTGTCTCTTATTCTAGTTTGAAAATATGTGGGATGAAAATGAGTCTTAACAAATTGATGGAAAGGTTTAGCAGTGATAGCAGAAGGTGATAATATTTTTTAAGGAGATAAATCATATTTATAATCCTCAAGGTTATAGGGCTTAGCATGTTCAGGAAGGATTGAGATATAAACCTCGTTCTTCTTAATAGGCTGAAGTGAGGTTACAAGATCAACATCTACAACAGAATAAATATGAAGATTTTCTTCTTCCATGGATGGATATATAAAGGAAGGCTTATGATCATCCGAATAGACAAAGAAAAAGATAAACCTCTTTATACGTAAAGGGAAAGAGAGAAATGAGTTGATAAATAAAAACACAATTTCATGGAGAAGACTCATGAACTGATACATGGTTTTTCCCTTCCATATAGTCATCTTTCGGTCAGGAGGATCCTTCCTCCAATGCAGTCCTTGAATGTGGATTCTCTAGGTAGATGATTACAATCAATTCATTTTTATCTCTCTTGTCTACCATCAAGAGTCAGATCTATGTCATTCTCCTAGGGAAGATTTATTCAATATTCATTCCCCGGTAGCGGTGCCATGAATGTTAACACTGAAATTCGCACTTTGACTGCTAAAGTTTAAGCTCAGTACCCATCAATAGGTTTATAAGTTAATTTTTAAGATAAAGTGTCAAATGGATAAAACTCATCCCAACAATGTAAATCATAGAAATTTCTAGATAAGATGCATCAAGAAATGAGGTGTTGTCTAACTTAGATCAGACTTTTAAAGAGTAAGGTGGATAGAAGGAATACTTTAGTGAGAAAGATGAAGAAAATATGCTACTATCATCATGCATTACTAGCATACCAATGAAGAAAAAGATTTAGACACAAGAACTTCTTTAATAAAATCTTAAAATATGAGAAAAATTATAACAACATCACAATCAAACCTCCATTGAAATACAACTATAAAATAGCAATTGAAACATTCAATGACAATAAATTCAAAGTAAGAGAGAAGCAATATGACAGGAAATAAGTTGACTTTTGTTAGACAAATATTCTCAAGTATGATATACAAAAATCTATAGTTGGATTTGTTACATCAGTACATTACGGAAATAGTCTCATCTCAACCATTCGAACCCCCTCAATGATTTTCAATGCCTCTCTTATAGCCTAGGTTGTCAATGAAAGCTTTACAATTCAAATTCCCCCTCTTGCATAGGATTCTAGGCCTTGGATATAGGTGGCAACTGTTAGGATATTTAGACACTTAGGAGTTAGTTAAGATCTACTTGGTCTAATGTGTTGTTGGGTAAAAGTGTGTTTCTTAGTGTGTTTCTTTAGTATGCATTAGTATGCATTTGTAGTTAGGA
>JZKD02S0248030.1:11070-21125 GCA_000966675.3 Picea glauca
TATGACAAAAATGAAATTATGTGAATATTTACATAGATTATGTAAATAAACTTGTAAACATTCAATTTCATGTATTACTTTCTAAGGGGTGATGATGGAAATGTACTTGGACCAAATCATAGATTAATATCCATGTAACTAATAAATGAGTAGCCCTGTCTTAGTTTATATTTTGAAATATCCTTGTAATGAAAAATGACAACCATTAAAATATTACACTATAACATTAAAGTATTGATAAGTGAAATATTATTCATACATCAATTGAATATTAAAATATTAATGATGTATTGATACTTTAATTTAGGAAATAAATTAATGTAAATAGAACATTAAAGTCTTTTTCATTTGCTCAAAATTGATTTGAGTGAAAAACTAAATGAAACTAAATCATGTACTTTGAATTACTTGATGGTCACTGTACTTGAAACTAAATCATGTACCTTGAATTACTTTCAGTGTACTTAGAACTTGTTTTTTAAATATATTAGTCAACCTGATTGGTTTATTGTTTTAAAATTGATAATTAGTTTAAAATTGATAATTAGTCAACATTTAGTTTAAATTATAAAATAATGTAATAAATAATTAATATTAATAATATAATGAAATAACTAATATTAATAATATAATTAAATAATTAATATTATATTTTATTACATAATAATTGTACTGAAATAATTATATAACTTTTTTTTCTTAATATTATGTATTAACATTTTTTAATCAAATAATAAATCTAATGTTTTTTTCCATATAATAAATATAATAAAATATTAATAATTAATATTGATAATAATTTTTTTTTATAATATAATAATATATTGATAATTATAATGTAAACATTTTTGTCCCTAATAAACCCTAACATATTTAAATAACGGTAATAGATCCTAAAATATTAGGGTGAATATGTTAATACTTATTGAGTTAGAGATTCAAACAAAGAGGTAAAGTAAATTTTTAAGTATTTAAAAGATCACAAATGGATTTCAGTCTTCGGGTATTATATACATGTATTTATTTCAAATTTAGGAATGGAATTTGATTGTCACGGGCCTATTTGTCCATCAAATAAAATGAATAATTTCGTTAACATTCTTCGTAAAAACTGGTTACTATTAAAATATTTTAAATAATCGTAATAGACCTTTTGTGATGCACAAAGTAAATACAATGCATATAGGCAGAATATGTTGAACACGATATTAATATAGAATACCAAATGCAAGAGATAGAACGCACCATTAAAGTGCAAAAACTGTGACAGGAGGAGTCATCCAAAGTGTTTAATGGCAACGCCCATTTAAAAAGCAGATTTAATGGCAGAGTCCATTTACAAAGCAAGCTCGCATTCATGCGTGTGATTAATATAATAATGCATTGAGATTAAATTTTAATAATATCAAACCCTAAAATATTAATAATAATATTTATGGATTTGATTGTATCCATTAATTTATATTAATTCATGTGGGTATTCCAGTAATTCTTTATTTCATTGTTTGTTCTACCAGGAAGTCGCCTGCTATCGATGCCCATCTGCACATTGCCATGTGATATTAATGGTCCTTCATCTACTGTATATATCACCCTTTAAATTTGAAGAGAAGACTATGAAATAATTGTACTACTTTTCGATTGAATGCTTATGCATCTAATGAACATTACATACTCAGATTGTAAATGATTGTTGAATCGCATACCGATTTCCATAAGGAAGATGTAATCTGATGAGGAGATCTTCTTCGAGGGATATATTTCCACACTTAATATCTGAAAGAAGATAGATTCTGCAACTTTTTCCACTTGGGTTCAGACCTGCAAAACAAATATCTTCAGCTCTAGCTCGATATATTACTTTAAAAGCTTCTTATTAAAAGAAATCTTTTGGGGAAAACTTAAAAGATGCTTCCCATATTCCTGTATAATATTTCTAGCAATTCAGACCTCTCATACTACTGCGCCTCACATGCCTAAGAGATTCTAGAAGAACATTCTAGAGGAGAAATCTGGGAAGCTATTAACTATTTTAAGCATTCTCTTCGTTTACAGACTTTCATACCTCGAAACTAAGTTATTTGCATGTTTACACTGCTCCTATTCTTTAGAGACTTTGGGATATTGTGATCCCATATTGTGAATCGCATAATTAAACAATACAATCAGAATATCCAAACATTTATGTAATGGGAAGTTTGAAGCGGCAATTTTGTTATTTAATCCAAACATTTGAACAAAGAGTTACAACGTAAATTAAAATGCTCAGGCCGTATCATAAAATAGCAATGCAATGAAAATGTGAAGCCGGTCTTTGAATTGTAGGAAGAGAAGGGTTTCACACCTAGTTGAACCATTTCGCACTTGTTGAAAGGGGGTTTTCACCATTTCGCGCTAAATGGTTCAATGCACAAGTGCGAAATGGTTCAATGCAACCATTTAGTGCGAAATATATAAATGCCGAACCCTGTCGATTACATGCAACCAACCCTGTCAATTACATGCAACCAGGTCCTAGCGGATATCAACTTCATCGTTTAATTTAAATGTTAAATATTATTCCAGAAAGGTTTTACCCCTGGCACAAATTCTAATCGGCATATAAATCTGAACATAAAAAACATGCGCATATAAATCTGAACATAGAAAATCTGCGCAGAGATAAATTTTCAACATGCCTTAGAAACGTTACTACATGTAAACACAATATACAGGCTAATCCACTCCTCTCCCTGGCCTCTCGTGGCATAGTGAAACGACAGGCTAATCCACTCCTCTCCCTGACCTCTCGTGGCATAGTGAAACGACGGATACATCTCGTGAAACGGTTCAATGCGGGATCCGAGCGATCTATTGTGCATCAAGAAAAGCTAAACGCCAAGCTATACGGGGCATCCAACATTATTACACCAGATAATCCACACTGGCTAATCCACTCCTCTCCCTTGCTCTCTTGGCATAGTAAAAGGGTGGCTACATAAATGTTTATTGTAACACATGGCACGTTCATGGCATAAGAATTTATGAAATGAACAACTTGTAAAAAAATAAAAAAATAAATCTTAAGCGGTTTCTCTCCACTTGTCTCTACGCCATGTTAATTCCCAGCTAATCCACTCCTCTCCCTCACTCTCCTGGCATAGTGAAAGGGCGGCTACATAAATGTGGTTGAAGAAAGTGGTTGTGGAGTGATATAAACGTGGCATGGATACATATTAATCATTTTTAATCATTTGAACGTGTCAATTATATACGTTCACAGTAATTTTTTAAGTATTCTTAAGTAAATGTAATAAAGTAAACATGTTAACGGATGCCTTTATAAATGCAAGGAAGTTATGAGCAATAAATCTGGCTCATTGATTTATGAGGACGACTAAGAATATGCCAGCATCTTCAATGCGTAGCCATCAAATTAGGGTTTAATCTTAAATAAGGTTAAAAGATCATTAATTCTGCCCATTGTCAATAGGTGTACGTCTTTTGGCGTAATAAATGGGTAGTTAGATATAATAAATGTAAGATGATTTCTTAGAAGGTTATATTTCTAGAAGATTTCTCCTCTAGAATGTTCTTAGGTGATGGTAGCACTATATAAAAAGGTTCAAACAATGTAATGGGACATGAAGAGAATTATTGTATTTGGAGTATTAGCTCAATAGGAGGATGCCCCCTCGAAGAGGCAAGTGAATAGGGGAGGATCTCTTCCATAATAGGGTCCATTGTATGGTGTTGCCCTACCCTAAGGGTTTTGATATAATAAAGTGGTGGTTTTTTTATATTGTTTCATATATCTTGTGTGGTGACTGTATTCAAATATATTTGGTACTGTTGTAGTATTTTGTAATACCTGAATAGATCTGATTACAAAATACCACAATAGTACATAATATATATGAATACAGTCACCACACAAGATATATGAAACAATATAGAAAACCACCACTTTATTATATCAAAACCCTTAGGGTAGGGCAACACCATACAATGGATCATATTATGGAAGAGATCATCTCCTGTTCACTTGCCTCTTCGAGGGGGCATCCTCCTATTGAACTAACATTCCAAATATAATAATTCTCTTCATGTCCCATTACATTGTTTGAACCTCTTTATATAGTGCTACCATCACCTAAGAATATTTTAAAGAAGGAATCTTCTAGAAGTAGAACCTTCTAATAAGTCATCTTACATTTATTATATCTAACTACTCATTTATTATATCTAACTACCACAGTGGACCTTATTTAATAATATAGTGAACCTAGTCCACCTTACATTGAATGGCCTCCACTATTATCACTATGGGCCCTCTGGACCCCCCCCCCACTACCTCTCTAACTACCTTACGTTCCATCCCCCTTATGAAAGCGTTGTCTTCAACACTTGATGTACAACCATATACCAGGGTTTCATGGATAAGTGTGGACCATAGTGCTGAAGTAGACTAGAGAACCAGGGTTCCATTGAGAAATGGAAACCAGCAGTTGAAGTAGTCCAACCGTCATTGTAAACCAGGGTCCCATGTCCAAGTGTTCATGTGAACTCCACACGGAAGATATCGACACTCAATAACCAATTGAAAATGATGCTTCAAATACTAACACCTATCATGTGGATCAAAATAAAAATATCCATCCACATAGTTGGAGTTTATCAAAGATGAATCTGGAAGAAACAATACCATTGTAGAATATGCAAGCTGGACACTGGTAATTAGCTCATGATGTGGGACATTGATGTTCTCTACAGAAGGTGGAGTAGAGTCATCAAATAAAATATGAAAGTGGTTGTCATCCCAGAAATGACAACTATGCATATACCAATCATCGCAATTGACCTCAAAATCATACCAGCCATATATTGTTTGATTATATTTATCCCTGAGGTCCGCCATAAGAAATCTCTCCTGCATGTTATCCAATGAATCTTGAATACTACGAAAACTATCATTGAAGCCATCAAATTTGTCATTCAAAGTGTCGAACAATTGGGCTTTGAATGCTTCAGTAATCTGTAAAATTTCTTTGAGGGTTTGAAAAGAAATAACCATCTGAGCACCCTATGAACTCTTTGGTTCCACAACCATCGTGAAAAAACCCAAAAAATAGATCAATAAGTTACGACAGAAAATCGTGGTTTTTCTGGAAAAACCTTAAAAAACTATTGAATTTAAAATGTTCATAACTTCACTTCTCGGACTCTGTTTCGGCTAATTTTTTTTTTTTAAATTGAGTAAAATTGTGAGAGGAACTTAGATATGTAATTTGTTTGGACAAATTCGGCCTCCAACTGCTGCAGAAATACAAATAAATAAATAAATAAAATCGCACCGCCGTCCACAGAAAAAACCCTGAAAATTTGCAAATTTTAAAACTTCAATATCTTGACTTCTCGAACTCCGTTTCAGACGATTTGTTTTCCCACTTAGGTGTTTTTTGATAGGAACTCAGATCTACAACTTGTTTCTGCAAATTTTGCACAAAAATATACCGAGAATTTCTGGAATGTCGTGGCCCTCTTTTTTTCTTCTCTGCAAAAATAAATAATATTTGCCCACAATGTCTGCAAAAAAAAGTGTTATGATACCACTTGTTAAAAACCTAAATAGATCTAATTACAAAATACCACAATAGTACAAAAAATATCTGAATACAGTCACCACACAAGATATATGAAACAATATATAAAACCACCACTTTATTATATCAAAACTCTTAAGGTAGGGCAACACCATACAATGGATCCTATTATGGAAGAGATCCTCTCCTGTTCACTTGCCTCTTCGAGGAAGCATATTCCTATTGAGTTACCGCTCTAAATACAATAATTCTCTTCATGTCCCATTACATTGCTTGAACAGCTTTATATAGTGCTACCATCACCTAAGAACAATTTAAATGAGGAATATTCTAGAAGTAGAACTTTATAAAAAGTCATCTTACATTTATTATATCTAACTACCAATTTATTATATCTAACTACCATAGTAGGTCTTATTTAATAATATAGTGAACCTAGTCCACCTTACATTGAATGGCCTCCACTATTATCACTATGGACCCTTTGGACCCCCCCACTACCTCTCTAGCTACCTTACATTACTTTGAAAAAATGGAAGTGACCAAAAATAAAATAAAATCAAACAAGGTCTAATAAAAGAAGTTTGTGGCCAAAAAGTGGGATCAAACTTCATTGATAGTGTGTGGCCAAAGGCTAAGATCAAATTTAACTAATAATGTATGGCCAAAGGCCCATATCAAATTTGGTTTTGATACCATTGAAATGAACAAAGTTAATTTATTAAAGAATATCCAACATAAAAGAACAAATACTTAAAATCCATATAAAACAAGTAATATATAAATAATGAATACAAAATGAAAGAATGATTGATACAATGTTATGTGAGAATAGTATATGCATTTACCTTTCATGATGGTTGAATGATCATGTCCTTTAGTTAAGTTGTCTTTTAACTTAGTTATTATTATTATATTATATTTATGTTCATATTAGAACATGTAACCAAACCTAGTATCTCCTAATCAATCATTAAGAAGTGACGTGATCAATCTTGGTTAAAGTAATGTCATACTATGTTCTCTCATATCTTTCACATCATTAGGTCCAAGAGCATAAAACAACCTATCTTTGCAACTTCAAAAACTTGTCTCAACTTGGTTGTTGTCACCAACTACATTGGGATTCTCTGCTATCAATCTTGAAATATTGCCACACATCAAAGTAGGAATATCCTAATTGCCAATTTCACAACTGGAAAATTATACTAGATATTGAGACAATCCACTCAAAGTCACAACTGGAAAATTATACTAGATATTGAGACAATCCACTCAAAGTCACAAGTTTGGAATAACATTGTGACAAAGTAATCATGAAATAATATACCTCTTTATATTAAATAAAAATTAGAATGAAAGAATAATGACAACATTGTTCACAAAAAAAACAAAAACTATTATAAAAGTCTTATTCCAACTAATAGTTGATATACATGGATATTAGATGTGATCAACAAACACAATTATAACACTCACAATACAATAAAAACGCCTTCCGTTTGGACGTTTTTATAAAGGCTGAGGTATGTGTATATGACGTTTGGGGAACACAATCATTTACCCAATTAATTAAGTTATTTTTATACTGTATTTGCATTGTAATTTAACTTAAAACCCACTTTATCAGATAATTAAGCATATTATTATATAATGATGTTTCTATTGCCTATTTTTCTGTCACGGGGCAATTTCTCTGTCAAATATTGTTAAAAATTCCTTCTACCCGTCAACATTCTTTGTTGAAACTGTCAAAACAGGCACTGGAATTGTCAAAACCATCAAATTTGATGGGCTGTTCAGTTTTGAAATTTCTACCCTGCCTACAAGTCATTCAGGCAAAATATACTATAAAACAAATTATGACAAAATGTCCAACTTCGAGTTAACATGTGTTAAAAAAATATAAATAGACATAATGGTAGAGAATAATTATGGAAAAACGAATATGTAAAACCAACAAATAAAAGTCGATTTGGACTTTTCATTAAAGTATTGTCAAGGACTAGTAGAGATATCAGGAGCTACGAGCTATAGCAACTTTGTAGAACATTTTGCATGTACATAATGGTAGAGAATAATTATGGAAAAACGAATATGTAAAACCAACAAATAAAAGTTGAGTTGGACTTTTCATTAAAGTATTGTCAAGGACTTGTAGATATATCAGGAGCTACGAGCTATAACAACTTTGTAGCACATTTTGCATGTAGATAATTGTATTGAATATATCATAACTCAAGAGTGCATTAAGGTGGATTAAAAGCACAAACCATTACCATAAGGACCAAATTATACTTATTACATTACCTGATAAATTTGCTTGCACACTAAGATGTAACCACCCTTTCCAAGCATTAGAAACATGGATAATTGAGAAACAAAAAATTGTGGCCATCATCTTGGATACCGACGTGATTTATTATGAATTACATTTGCATGAGATGGGAGAAAAGACTGGCTTGATTGCTTGTAGCAATATCATATTCTTTTTTCAAATGAATTTACAAAATTTCCATTAATGAAATAACATCAATCCAAAAGGAACCATAATCATTTGGAAGAATAAGACTCATTACAATGAGAATAATTTTTTTCAATGTATTTGCATAAGCTGCTCTACCATATAGGTATGACTAGTTAGCTTCAAAAAATTAAGTCAATTTACTCCCCATGAATCACTCAAGAGAAATTAAAATACAAAGTTTGCTTTGGAAAAAATTGCCCATACACAACCAAATACTCTGAGGGATCCTTCACATTTACTCCCTTAGTATCATGTTGCCAAATAATAGTCTAAGATTGGGAGAAAGCAGTATACTAATATCCACATCAAGAGTCAATTTTAGGGGGAGGAGTTGGCTGAAGGAATTGGCCAACTTATAGGCTCCCAGTGGAAACAGGAGCAAAAATCAAATACAATATATGATCAAATAATTCAAAATTTTAGAAAAATAAATTGCACTCAACTAATACAACATGAAGGTTTTGACATTTTCTCTGAGCTTGTCAATGGGACTGACCTGACCCGCTTGAGATCCCTGTTAAACATGTGGAAATAACCTGCACACAAATTTACTGTGACACTCATCCCACTATAATGCAACCTTCTGGTTGAGTTTTGATTGTTCACCAATAGACCAACTTTATGCAACTCCCCATCTTGCCAGCAGATTGCAACTGACACGTGACCTCTAGCCTTCAACCCACTTACACACCCACTTGGCCATTTATCTCTGGGTAATGCAGGTAGCAGCAAAAGATTTGTTTCATCACTTTGAACCAACATTTCCGCAATGGCAGCTGCAAATCTGGCAGAAGATTGACATCGAACACAAATTTCAGTTCTTTTGTGCACTTCCAGTTTATGTGAAAAGTAAAAAGGATTTGCTAAATCTTGATTAGCTAAGATATTTTGATAAAAAATCATGCCCGTAGTTAAGCTGAAGTTAATATTTCCTACGTACTTAGAAAATAGAGATGAATGGATGGTACAAGTTTTATTACCCAAAGTTTGCATCAATCTGAAAAGGTGGATGTGCTGTAAATAAATTTGCATAAAGTCCACCTTCAAATCTTTCTTCATGAGCAGGATCTACCAAGGTGATCAGCTTCTTGACCATTCTATATGCATGTTCACTGTCATGAAGACGTGCCCAAAGTGAAGCCTTCCACACCGTTGACCATCCTGGACCGTCCTCCCCTGATTATCCATCATCACAGTCACACAAGTAATTTCAAGTGAATAATCTTTCAGCACTCCTTTTGCATATTGTAACCACCAAAGCTTCAACAGACATGGCCAAAACATATGTGCACAAGTATATCCATTCCAGTCAACACCTATTATTTTAAAGGAAGGCTTCCAAGTTAGGATTTCCAACAGCCATACATAGCTTTAAATAACTTAATCCAAGTATCACTCAATCACATACATCTGATATAAAACATATATAACCATCAGAACATCATAAACATCTTCCATAATACAAAGTAGCAGCCATCTAAGACAAGCCTGAGAAATGACGTTAAACCATGTTATGTTAGAGTAGATACTTTATAATGGTCGCATTTTATATTTTTGGAATTTATGGAAGGAGAACCTAATTATAAATTTATTTGATAAGTTAACAATGTTATAACATAATATTAAATTATGAATTAAGTTATTTAAATTATTAGTTAAATGTTAGGAGGTGTGACCGGGGAGATACGTAACATACTTCTCCAACCTTACGAGTTTGAATCTATGTCACACACTTCTCCCATTTATGTGTTTGAATCTATGTAATAAGACATGACAGGTTCAAATAATATCAATAAAGTATCTCTTTTCTCTGCATATGGTGGACTATTAAATCATTAGTTAAATGGTAGGAGTTGGCTCGGGGGCTGTGTAATATACTTCTCCCACATGTGTTTGAATATATGTAATAAGACATGACACATTCAAATAATATCAATAAAGTATCT
>JZKD02S0248041.1:0-25850 GCA_000966675.3 Picea glauca
CATGTTGAAGATACATGGAAACATTCATAGGGTAATGAGCATATATGATGATTTGAAATAAATTATAGATTATCCAATCACAGAGTGTCCTTTGGCGTAATTAGTCTCCATATTTATCTAATTAAAGTCTACAATACACACAGACTTTGGAAGTGGTCAACATAATGTAGAATGTGACAACCAATCTTCTAAAAATTAGGAGAGATAATGTTTGGAATGTGGGAAAACATTATCATCCATAATGGCATAGAATTTTTAATGTTATAGACTTATAGTAAAATATTTGCATTATTGTTTTTTTCACTTAGCATTTGTACTCATTTTTCCATAAGACTCTGAATAATAAAATCATAGAAATGGACTTCATCTGCTATAGATATATGATGAAATCATGGATACAAACTTGTCTGCAGTTTGTATGCATTGATAATTCATATTTCAAATATGGATACATAGACGGGGAGTTGTATTTGTAAAGTTAAATCAATATTTCCCATTGCTAGGAAGTTTCTTTTTGTTATTAATCTTGGTTAACTTGTAAGTGATCATTCTAACAAAATATCAAAGACTAGGTTGCAAAAAATATGAGTTGGTCTATATTCTTCACAACCGTAAGAAATGTAGAAATGTCTATATAAACTTTGTTGTCACATAATATGTACTTTCCCGAATCCCAAGGTAAGTAAGGGAGATTGACGTAACAAACATGATATCCTATCACTGTCACCTTAATAGGAATCCATGATTTTTAGGGATAGGCAAGGTATACCCAAGGGGAGGTGTCACTGGTAACCTAAATGGCTTGAAGATTAGGGTTATGTTCGAGATATATTTCCCCCTCTCACTAGTTACCAAAGTCACTAAATCTGTGTCCCAAAGACGGGGTTAATGAAGTGTTTGATCTTCCTTCCAAGAACAAGACAATATAACATGCATATACAATAATTCCAGGTACAAATATGATAATAACACCTCAAGAGACAATGGACAATGACAATAAGTGCTAGCTTATATAAATTTGCAGAAGTTAATAAGTTTACAAAAACAATTGATAAAATGTAACAACTGCAACAAATACTCCTTAGAATTTCTTGAAAAGACAGTAAAAAGGTATCATTTACTAAGAAGAATGAGAATCAAATGTCATAATAAAATTCTAAAGTTTTTAGCTAGTATTCAAAGTCAATTATGCAAAAAAAATTCTGCATTTAGATGGTTGTAGCCTTCATTTATAACTATAGCAAATTAGTTAGTGATCTAGGCTAAACTAGCATTAGAAATAGTTAGTAAAAGCTTAGGAGAAGAGTGTTTGAGTGTTTAATCAATCAATCAACAAGAGTGAGGTAATAAGTAGTGTCGTCTACAGCTTATGGAGTCAATTGGATGAATTCTTCAAAGGCTACAATTCAATTTTGATAATGCACAAAAGTTTAAGAGGGAGAATGCATAGGAGAGGTAGTAACTTAAGTCCCCCTAGGAAATTTCCTCAAGAAATAAGATACTATGGCATAGGAAATTCTAGGGCCTGACACCTTGCTCTCCCTATGCCTCTTATGGGATAAAACTTAGGGAAAGATAACTAGGTCAAAACCTTAGAGTGCTAACAATTTAGGGCCCTAGGGTTTGACTAGTCACTAGATCAATTCAATGAAAATATTGGCAAATAGAAAGTAAGAAAGTAGAAATTTAGGTTCCTTACTTCAAGCATTAAGTATACCATGCAATTTCATAATCTTGTACGAGAAAATAAAACCATACATAAGCCATTCAAAAGATGAAAAAAAATGCAAATTTGACTTACTTACACCAAGAATAATCATGAAAATACCATGCAAGATCACCATAAAAGTTTCCAAGATTGATCCAACTTGAAAAAATTAGCCTTATACAAGACTGTGACTCACAATTTCAGCCAATATCCCTTCCTAGGGCACAAATTTCAGACCTCTTATCTTGTGTGAGGAGTTGTGATGTAAAAAATGAAATTACTTTATGTTTGTTTATACACAAACAAATGACCTTTAATTAATTTTAGGTCAAAATAAAGCCGACTTGGCCAATTTACAAATAAATTCATATTTGACATAAATGAAATTAATTAGCATCTAAAGACACCTCCAAGGGTGACGTCATTCCCTTCTAGGGTGACGTTGAGGCCCTAAGGTGGAATGTTGAGCCTAATTTTTTTTGTGTTTGGACTCCAAAGGCCCTAGATGAAGCCCACATGTGCCACTAGGCTCATAAATGTCTCCAAAATGAAAACCCTAGCTTTGGATGACGTCTAGGGTCATGATGGTGATGTCTTGTTCCTTCAAGGACCAACGTCCACGTGGAAGAGAAATATCCCCCTGGGTCTAGGTCTGCCAGGGTGCCTCCAAAGGAAATGTCCCTCTTTCTTCCTGGTGAAAATATTCAATGTCTTCTTACCCATGGATTGGGTTACAACATCTATATATGGGTTTAATCCCCCCATAAAGGTCTGAGATAATCACTCCCTCATGTGTACCTGTCCACCGAGAAAAATCCTGTAGCAACAACAAATACACCCTCCAAGGGTTCATAAGTCATAGGGATCATAGCATGTAAATCACATCCAATACTTAAATTACCCAAACATGTGCACCAAACCCCCCTTTAACCCAGACAAATTCTCAAATACATTATGCAATTTGACAAGTTAGGTTTGGAGAAGGTCTCAGGGTGTCTTTTTGGGATAACCTCTCTTAAGTTTGGGGTGTTTCCTAGGTGGGAGCTAGTCCATATCATGTAAGTGTATGAAGTGGTATGGGGTAAGTGTTTGGGCATAGGATGCATGTGATAACAGGGAAATGTAAAATCTTACCTGTGGGTGTCTTTGTAGAGGGAGAGTTGCACCTTGTCATAAATTCTATTATTTCCTATCCCATTCATTTCCTTTTATTCGCTTTATTGATTTTGATCTTTTTCTTTTTTGCTTCAAGGGAATATCTGAGGGCCACTGTCCTAGCTTCATGACTAGAGGTGACAATGTTATCCACAAACATTTCACGGAGATGAGAAGGTTGTCTCATGATGAGACCTGCTTTATCTTGGTTATTCCACCAAGAGACACTAAACTGGTTTGGTGACTAGATAGGTGGTAGTGTTGTACCACTACATACCCATGGTCATAATAGGAAAGCTTGTGATGAGACCTCCTATCCATCAAATAGTACCTTGAGTGTTTATGTATTGTATGGGTCCCCTTTTCTTACTGAGAATATTTTCACTTCTTTCTCGAGGATCCCTGGGTGAAGCATCTCAAATGTTTCAATATTGGCTTTTAACTCTTGCCAGCTAATTTTACCGTCTAGGCCTTTATCCCCTTCTTCTCATGAGGTAAGGTACAACCCTTCTTAGTGTATCCAATCTCGATGCCCAAGAAAAGGTAGGGGAGATGAGAGGAATACAGATGGAAAGTTGTAAGTATGGATGGAATGAGAAATGACCTTTAATAGAACCACCCATTGGAAATCCATCCTAAAGGGAGATCAACTTACTAGGGCACCATGTAACCCTTCCAGGTATGAATGAGGAAAAGAGAATAATTTCCAAGAAAAAATCATGAAATGAAGAAGGATTCAATGCAACATATTCAAGTGCTTCAAAAATCAGAGTGACACATACCATGATACCCAGAGTCATTACATCATGGAGCAAGACTTATTGCTACTTCAGGACCAGGTTGGTGGGATGGATATTGTTGCTGCTGATAAATGGACTGCACTAAAGAAAAGAGGGTCCCTATGGGGCCATGCTTAAGTCATCCGACTCTCGGTACTCCATGTCTAGGATCTATGGGCCTCGAGACGTGATCTCCTTAGTTATCCCTAGGCTATGGGATAACATCTGGTTCCAACTCAGGGACATGTGCTCATTGTAGAGCGCATGATAACCTTAGCATATCTAGTATGAAATGTTCATGTTAAATATCAACAAAAGATATTATTAATCCTTAGGGTGGTGATATCACCCCTTATTCATAAATGACATAAGAAACAAATAAAATCATCTCTAGTCTAGCATATGATAATGATCATACATATATACAAGTGAGAAAAAATAATATGCAAATGCAACTACAACTACAACTATACTAATATGAATTGCAGATGGTATACACAATGGATGAAAATCCCTACCTACCTCTACTTACCTATTGGTTGAATGCTAGGTGTTTTCATATAACCAACAAAACCATCCTATAAATATCTCATAATACCTGCCTATGTGCTTCATCATAAACCAAAACAATGACAAGTTAAGAAAAAAAAATAACATGAGTTAGAGCATGTATCATATCATAGGAAATCATAAAGTCTAGCTCATGGAGGTGGGAGGGAGGGACAAAATTATGCCAAGTTTCACTTCTAGGAAATTTCTCAATCCATCTCAAAAAGGGATCATGAAATATCAAAGGCTCAAAAAATTGACTGAAAGAGTCTAAAGTTTGTCTACCTTGAACGTCATCAACCCCCAAAGTCTGAGAAGGGACGGACAAGAATCTAGAGGATGACTGACAATTTCTTAAGGGAAAGATGAAAGATTGAGATAATAAACTTCTTCTTAATGTATTCAACTTACCCTTGAATTATAAAAAAAGGCTTTTCCCTGAAGAAAACTCAAGACAAGTGACATGTTTCCCAACTACACTCTTAGAGACATAGCAAGGTAAAGTAGTCGAAGGGAGTTGGAAAACCTTGTCAAAAGTACCATTATTTGGGAAAGAAATGTCCTCACCTTTATCAATATCTTAGAACAATGGTGATTGATAATATTCTTCATAGAATAAATCCAAGTGTTCAAAGGAATAATCATCAAAATCCTCAAGGTATGACTGAAAATCATTAGGAGAACATAGAACTAGGTTACCCTTGGAGATGTTTGTAACTATATCATTTCCTTGTTGCCAAATGTCAGAATTAGTAGTAACCTGATATGATATTTTTAAAGGAAACATTTGGAAATGATCCTCAATGTCCTAAATAGGATCCCCATCATAACTAATTACATCTCATTTATGTCTCCCAACATGTATGAACTCGTCAATATTATTAACCATGTCATTTCCTTCATCATACCATGAAGGGATTAAAGCATCCAAGGGATCCTCTAAAACTTATTTGCTTTCCAAATCAAAAAATAAGGCATCATCAAAATCTTTGAAAGGGAAACAAATTACCATATTCACTTCTTCCTATGCATGAGCATTGATCGAGGTGGATATTGGTGGCCACCCACTTATTCCAACTGGGTCCTCGCGATAGTTTTTAGTTCAACACGTTCTTTTGTACTTCTTTGTAATTATGGGTTCTACACTTCCAGGGTTGTCTGAATCCCTACACATCTTTCAGGTGGAGACTAGTGGTCACCCACCTAATCCAACTGGCTTATTTTGGAAGTTTTCATGTCAGCACATGTTTGGGGCCCTAAACATTGTTTTTTTGGCTTGCCATAGTCAAACTATAGACAAAGTCAGATTTTGACAAAATAATGTGTAGTTATCAAAAATACCTTTCCAATGGGCTATCACGCACCTAAAATGGAGGTCGTATACAAAAGTTATGACCCCAGGAAGTTGAGGTACCGACTTACCCAATGGGGCCCACATAATGTTTGGCATTTCACCTCCTAGGGTTAGGTTTTTGGATGTGTAGGGTTTTGGCATTCATGCGCAATGTTAAAAAGGCCTTTGGATCCTCATTGTAATCATTCTACTTAGAAGGATGCCCGTAGTAGCCACATCTCTTCTCAGAGATAGATACCACCATTCGAACAAGTTGTTTTTAGTTATGCAGTTTTATAGTTCCATCCTATTTCATTTATTCAATAGAAGTTATTGTTCACTGGATATTTGTTGTTGTTCTTCGTATCCCTATGTTATTGTATTCAGTCTGTTAGTCAGATCATTCCACTCATAAATCTGGATCTGTGGTATCAAATCAGTCTACTCTTCATTTATTTTTCTTTGTGCATGTCCCTGACAAGATCTGGGTACAAGAAGATGGGACATCTGGTGCTCAAATATCACGATTGTTTGCATAGATACATTCAAACAAAAATGGATTTTTTGGAAATCGCATCATTGGGTACGACTTATAGATATGCTTTCAAGATCGAGAAAAAATTTAAGTAGAAGAGGCGAGAGTTTGGATCTGCAAACTCCTCACAACCAAAGCAGGAAAAAGGCGGCCCCAACCCACACAAAAAGGGACAGAGAAAATATGGCCACTCTCAGGACAACAAGTCTAATCCTCAACACAAGAGGGGTAATGAGAGGTCGAAGAAGGACATGGGAAAATGGCGTGAATACCATAAAATCGCTTGGCACAACACCGAAGAATGTCACTCCAAGAAATCACTCATGGTTGAGCTGAAAGACTTCGAGTCATAGGCCATTTCTAAATTTGAATCAAATCTATAAGGAAGGAAGCAGATTATCGATGTTGAACCCAATGCCACTGTCGCTACCACCAAATTCCATCCAAGTGAACCAGAAGAACCATAGGAAGGGAAACACCTCTTTCACTCATAGATGTGGGTAAAGGGGTCTCTGCTTCATTTCATTATCAATAACAATAGTCAGATAACTCGATCTCAGTAGAGTTCATCAAGAAGTTGGACCTTTCGAAAAAACTGCACCCACAACCCTACATAATCAACTGAATTTTCTAAGGAAGAGATATCCATGTCAGCTAATAGTGTCGTCTTCCCTACAACATCAAGCCTTTCAAAGACAAGGTATTGTGTGATATTTATCCCCTTGAAGTTTGTGATATTATTTTAGGACATCCATATTTATTGAAGCGACATGTTATGTATGAGTCTAAACCCCATAGTGTTATTATTACTTTGGGTAAACAATTGTACAATATACCATAGGTAGTGTCTCCTACTATTATTTCTTTAATCTCTATTAAGCAATGCAGTAAGGTCATTTCACAGACCAGGAAGTTTGTCTTCTTTGTGATCTAGGCTCACAGTAAGAAAAAAGTCTTCGCCACATAGGTGGCCTCTAAACATAGCCTCTCTTTGTAGTAGAAGCAAGCAGAAGGGATCATGGAAGAGTACAAATATATCTTCTCCTCGACCATTGGGTTACCGAAGAACTTTGAAGTAAAGCATCAGATCCAAGAGTTTCTTCAAAAAGGGCACATCAGACCCAGGTCCTCCTATTTTGGAAGGCCGATTGTACTGGTGCAAAAGAAATAAAATACGGGACCCAGTGGCTCTACATTGATTACAGAGCATTAAAAAAAATAACAGTCAGGATTTGGTACCCAATTCCAAAAATTTATGACCTTCTTGACCAACTCAAGGGGTAAAATATCGTCAACAATCTTGACCTAAAGTTTGGCTACCACCAGGTTCCCATCGGACCAACTGATGTATGGAAGACAAATTTCAAATCTAAAGAAGGTCTCTTCGAATGATTGGTCATGCCCTTTGGCTTAACAAATGCACCAACCACTTTTGTGAGGTTGATGGATGATGTATTGAGACCCTTCACCAACTCTTGTGTGGTGGTATATTTGGATAACATCCTCATCTTCAGTAGAACTTGGGAGGAGAACATGCATCATATTCAACGGGTTTTGAGAAATCTGTGGCAACAAAAGATATATTCCAACTTGGAAAAATGCTCCTTTGGAATGAACAAGGTCCAATACTTGGGATAAATTGTTGATGAGAATGGGGTACATGTTGATCTAGCTAATATACAAGTCATGCATGACTATCCATCCCCGACCACACTAATCGAGCTTCAGATATTCTTGGGACTGGACAACTTCTACCGATGGTACATGTTGGGATTTTTCCATATAGCATGGGCCCTCAACCAAGTGACCAAGGGAAGTGGCAAGGAAAATTTCGTGTGAGGAAAGGAACAACAATGAACATTTGATGATCTGAAGCATTGCTTGTGCTCAAATCTAGTACTCTCCTTACATGATCTAAAACAACCATTTCAGATTGAGACTAATGCATCCAACTATGTTGTAGGTGCAGTTGTTACTCAACATGGTCATCGAGTAGCATTCCATAGTAAGACACTCTCAGATACTGTCCAAAAATACCCCACCTATGACAAGGAAATGTATTCCATTATACAATCCTATTGTCAATGGAAACATTACATTCTGGGAAAGGACACAATTATCCACAATGATTAGAATCCTCTACAGTTCATACAGACAAAGGGGAAGTTGTAGAATGACCTCCATCAAAAGTGGTCCACCTACCTGCATTAGTTCCATATCAACATCAAGTATAAGATAGGGAAAAACATTTGTGTCGTTGATTGCCTCAGTCGACCTCCCATGTCTGCACTCACCACTATGCTCTAATCCTATGGACATGAGGAATCTAAGTGGCCCCAACTTTATCAGTAAGATTCAGACCTCTCCACCACCTATCATCTCTTGGGTACATACATAAATGTCATGGATTTTCACATTCATGACAGAATGTTATCAAATCTGGGCCATCTATGTGTCCCAGCAAGTGACCGTGAAAAGATAATTTGGGAGCCTCACTATAATCTGATGGAAGGACATTTTGGCGTGGATAAAATTGTGGTCATTCAACAGAAACATTTTTATTGTCCAAAACTTCGACAAGACATCAACAAGTATATCAAATCTTGCATTGTCTGTGCTATTTCCAAGACAACCATCAAGAATCAAGGCTTNCATGTTGAAGATACATGGAAACATTCATAGGGTAATGAGCATATATGATGATTTGAAATAAATTATAGATTATCCAATCACAGAGTGTCCTTTGGCGTAATTAGTCTCCATATTTATCTAATTAAAGTCTACAATACACACAGACTTTGGAAGTGGTCAACATAATGTAGAATGTGACAACCAATCTTCTAAAAATTAGGAGAGATAATGTTTGGAATGTGGGAAAACATTATCATCCATAATGGCATAGAATTTTTAATGTTATAGACTTATAGTAAAATATTTGCATTATTGTTTTTTTCACTTAGCATTTGTACTCATTTTTCCATAAGACTCTGAATAATAAAATCATAGAAATGGACTTCATCTGCTATAGATATATGATGAAATCATGGATACAAACTTGTCTGCAGTTTGTATGCATTGATAATTCATATTTCAAATATGGATACATAGACGGGGAGTTGTATTTGTAAAGTTAAATCAATATTTCCCATTGCTAGGAAGTTTCTTTTTGTTATTAATCTTGGTTAACTTGTAAGTGATCATTCTAACAAAATATCAAAGACTAGGTTGCAAAAAATATGAGTTGGTCTATATTCTTCACAACCGTAAGAAATGTAGAAATGTCTATATAAACTTTGTTGTCACATAATATGTACTTTCCCGAATCCCAAGGTAAGTAAGGGAGATTGACGTAACAAACATGATATCCTATCACTGTCACCTTAATAGGAATCCATGATTTTTAGGGATAGGCAAGGTATACCCAAGGGGAGGTGTCACTGGTAACCTAAATGGCTTGAAGATTAGGGTTATGTTCGAGATATATTTCCCCCTCTCACTAGTTACCAAAGTCACTAAATCTGTGTCCCAAAGACGGGGTTAATGAAGTGTTTGATCTTCCTTCCAAGAACAAGACAATATAACATGCATATACAATAATTCCAGGTACAAATATGATAATAACACCTCAAGAGACAATGGACAATGACAATAAGTGCTAGCTTATATAAATTTGCAGAAGTTAATAAGTTTACAAAAACAATTGATAAAATGTAACAACTGCAACAAATACTCCTTAGAATTTCTTGAAAAGACAGTAAAAAGGTATCATTTACTAAGAAGAATGAGAATCAAATGTCATAATAAAATTCTAAAGTTTTTAGCTAGTATTCAAAGTCAATTATGCAAAAAAAATTCTGCATTTAGATGGTTGTAGCCTTCATTTATAACTATAGCAAATTAGTTAGTGATCTAGGCTAAACTAGCATTAGAAATAGTTAGTAAAAGCTTAGGAGAAGAGTGTTTGAGTGTTTAATCAATCAATCAACAAGAGTGAGGTAATAAGTAGTGTCGTCTACAGCTTATGGAGTCAATTGGATGAATTCTTCAAAGGCTACAATTCAATTTTGATAATGCACAAAAGTTTAAGAGGGAGAATGCATAGGAGAGGTAGTAACTTAAGTCCCCCTAGGAAATTTCCTCAAGAAATAAGATACTATGGCATAGGAAATTCTAGGGCCTGACACCTTGCTCTCCCTATGCCTCTTATGGGATAAAACTTAGGGAAAGATAACTAGGTCAAAACCTTAGAGTGCTAACAATTTAGGGCCCTAGGGTTTGACTAGTCACTAGATCAATTCAATGAAAATATTGGCAAATAGAAAGTAAGAAAGTAGAAATTTAGGTTCCTTACTTCAAGCATTAAGTATACCATGCAATTTCATAATCTTGTACGAGAAAATAAAACCATACATAAGCCATTCAAAAGATGAAAAAAAATGCAAATTTGACTTACTTACACCAAGAATAATCATGAAAATACCATGCAAGATCACCATAAAAGTTTCCAAGATTGATCCAACTTGAAAAAATTAGCCTTATACAAGACTGTGACTCACAATTTCAGCCAATATCCCTTCCTAGGGCACAAATTTCAGACCTCTTATCTTGTGTGAGGAGTTGTGATGTAAAAAATGAAATTACTTTATGTTTGTTTATACACAAACAAATGACCTTTAATTAATTTTAGGTCAAAATAAAGCCGACTTGGCCAATTTACAAATAAATTCATATTTGACATAAATGAAATTAATTAGCATCTAAAGACACCTCCAAGGGTGACGTCATTCCCTTCTAGGGTGACGTTGAGGCCCTAAGGTGGAATGTTGAGCCTAATTTTTTTTGTGTTTGGACTCCAAAGGCCCTAGATGAAGCCCACATGTGCCACTAGGCTCATAAATGTCTCCAAAATGAAAACCCTAGCTTTGGATGACGTCTAGGGTCATGATGGTGATGTCTTGTTCCTTCAAGGACCAACGTCCACGTGGAAGAGAAATATCCCCCTGGGTCTAGGTCTGCCAGGGTGCCTCCAAAGGAAATGTCCCTCTTTCTTCCTGGTGAAAATATTCAATGTCTTCTTACCCATGGATTGGGTTACAACATCTATATATGGGTTTAATCCCCCCATAAAGGTCTGAGATAATCACTCCCTCATGTGTACCTGTCCACCGAGAAAAATCCTGTAGCAACAACAAATACACCCTCCAAGGGTTCATAAGTCATAGGGATCATAGCATGTAAATCACATCCAATACTTAAATTACCCAAACATGTGCACCAAACCCCCCTTTAACCCAGACAAATTCTCAAATACATTATGCAATTTGACAAGTTAGGTTTGGAGAAGGTCTCAGGGTGTCTTTTTGGGATAACCTCTCTTAAGTTTGGGGTGTTTCCTAGGTGGGAGCTAGTCCATATCATGTAAGTGTATGAAGTGGTATGGGGTAAGTGTTTGGGCATAGGATGCATGTGATAACAGGGAAATGTAAAATCTTACCTGTGGGTGTCTTTGTAGAGGGAGAGTTGCACCTTGTCATAAATTCTATTATTTCCTATCCCATTCATTTCCTTTTATTCGCTTTATTGATTTTGATCTTTTTCTTTTTTGCTTCAAGGGAATATCTGAGGGCCACTGTCCTAGCTTCATGACTAGAGGTGACAATGTTATCCACAAACATTTCACGGAGATGAGAAGGTTGTCTCATGATGAGACCTGCTTTATCTTGGTTATTCCACCAAGAGACACTAAACTGGTTTGGTGACTAGATAGGTGGTAGTGTTGTACCACTACATACCCATGGTCATAATAGGAAAGCTTGTGATGAGACCTCCTATCCATCAAATAGTACCTTGAGTGTTTATGTATTGTATGGGTCCCCTTTTCTTACTGAGAATATTTTCACTTCTTTCTCGAGGATCCCTGGGTGAAGCATCTCAAATGTTTCAATATTGGCTTTTAACTCTTGCCAGCTAATTTTACCGTCTAGGCCTTTATCCCCTTCTTCTCATGAGGTAAGGTACAACCCTTCTTAGTGTATCCAATCTCGATGCCCAAGAAAAGGTAGGGGAGATGAGAGGAATACAGATGGAAAGTTGTAAGTATGGATGGAATGAGAAATGACCTTTAATAGAACCACCCATTGGAAATCCATCCTAAAGGGAGATCAACTTACTAGGGCACCATGTAACCCTTCCAGGTATGAATGAGGAAAAGAGAATAATTTCCAAGAAAAAATCATGAAATGAAGAAGGATTCAATGCAACATATTCAAGTGCTTCAAAAATCAGAGTGACACATACCATGATACCCAGAGTCATTACATCATGGAGCAAGACTTATTGCTACTTCAGGACCAGGTTGGTGGGATGGATATTGTTGCTGCTGATAAATGGACTGCACTAAAGAAAAGAGGGTCCCTATGGGGCCATGCTTAAGTCATCCGACTCTCGGTACTCCATGTCTAGGATCTATGGGCCTCGAGACGTGATCTCCTTAGTTATCCCTAGGCTATGGGATAACATCTGGTTCCAACTCAGGGACATGTGCTCATTGTAGAGCGCATGATAACCTTAGCATATCTAGTATGAAATGTTCATGTTAAATATCAACAAAAGATATTATTAATCCTTAGGGTGGTGATATCACCCCTTATTCATAAATGACATAAGAAACAAATAAAATCATCTCTAGTCTAGCATATGATAATGATCATACATATATACAAGTGAGAAAAAATAATATGCAAATGCAACTACAACTACAACTATACTAATATGAATTGCAGATGGTATACACAATGGATGAAAATCCCTACCTACCTCTACTTACCTATTGGTTGAATGCTAGGTGTTTTCATATAACCAACAAAACCATCCTATAAATATCTCATAATACCTGCCTATGTGCTTCATCATAAACCAAAACAATGACAAGTTAAGAAAAAAAAATAACATGAGTTAGAGCATGTATCATATCATAGGAAATCATAAAGTCTAGCTCATGGAGGTGGGAGGGAGGGACAAAATTATGCCAAGTTTCACTTCTAGGAAATTTCTCAATCCATCTCAAAAAGGGATCATGAAATATCAAAGGCTCAAAAAATTGACTGAAAGAGTCTAAAGTTTGTCTACCTTGAACGTCATCAACCCCCAAAGTCTGAGAAGGGACGGACAAGAATCTAGAGGATGACTGACAATTTCTTAAGGGAAAGATGAAAGATTGAGATAATAAACTTCTTCTTAATGTATTCAACTTACCCTTGAATTATAAAAAAAGGCTTTTCCCTGAAGAAAACTCAAGACAAGTGACATGTTTCCCAACTACACTCTTAGAGACATAGCAAGGTAAAGTAGTCGAAGGGAGTTGGAAAACCTTGTCAAAAGTACCATTATTTGGGAAAGAAATGTCCTCACCTTTATCAATATCTTAGAACAATGGTGATTGATAATATTCTTCATAGAATAAATCCAAGTGTTCAAAGGAATAATCATCAAAATCCTCAAGGTATGACTGAAAATCATTAGGAGAACATAGAACTAGGTTACCCTTGGAGATGTTTGTAACTATATCATTTCCTTGTTGCCAAATGTCAGAATTAGTAGTAACCTGATATGATATTTTTAAAGGAAACATTTGGAAATGATCCTCAATGTCCTAAATAGGATCCCCATCATAACTAATTACATCTCATTTATGTCTCCCAACATGTATGAACTCGTCAATATTATTAACCATGTCATTTCCTTCATCATACCATGAAGGGATTAAAGCATCCAAGGGATCCTCTAAAACTTATTTGCTTTCCAAATCAAAAAATAAGGCATCATCAAAATCTTTGAAAGGGAAACAAATTACCATATTCACTTCTTCCTATGCATGAGCATTGATCGAGGTGGATATTGGTGGCCACCCACTTATTCCAACTGGGTCCTCGCGATAGTTTTTAGTTCAACACGTTCTTTTGTACTTCTTTGTAATTATGGGTTCTACACTTCCAGGGTTGTCTGAATCCCTACACATCTTTCAGGTGGAGACTAGTGGTCACCCACCTAATCCAACTGGCTTATTTTGGAAGTTTTCATGTCAGCACATGTTTGGGGCCCTAAACATTGTTTTTTTGGCTTGCCATAGTCAAACTATAGACAAAGTCAGATTTTGACAAAATAATGTGTAGTTATCAAAAATACCTTTCCAATGGGCTATCACGCACCTAAAATGGAGGTCGTATACAAAAGTTATGACCCCAGGAAGTTGAGGTACCGACTTACCCAATGGGGCCCACATAATGTTTGGCATTTCACCTCCTAGGGTTAGGTTTTTGGATGTGTAGGGTTTTGGCATTCATGCGCAATGTTAAAAAGGCCTTTGGATCCTCATTGTAATCATTCTACTTAGAAGGATGCCCGTAGTAGCCACATCTCTTCTCAGAGATAGATACCACCATTCGAACAAGTTGTTTTTAGTTATGCAGTTTTATAGTTCCATCCTATTTCATTTATTCAATAGAAGTTATTGTTCACTGGATATTTGTTGTTGTTCTTCGTATCCCTATGTTATTGTATTCAGTCTGTTAGTCAGATCATTCCACTCATAAATCTGGATCTGTGGTATCAAATCAGTCTACTCTTCATTTATTTTTCTTTGTGCATGTCCCTGACAAGATCTGGGTACAAGAAGATGGGACATCTGGTGCTCAAATATCACGATTGTTTGCATAGATACATTCAAACAAAAATGGATTTTTTGGAAATCGCATCATTGGGTACGACTTATAGATATGCTTTCAAGATCGAGAAAAAATTTAAGTAGAAGAGGCGAGAGTTTGGATCTGCAAACTCCTCACAACCAAAGCAGGAAAAAGGCGGCCCCAACCCACACAAAAAGGGACAGAGAAAATATGGCCACTCTCAGGACAACAAGTCTAATCCTCAACACAAGAGGGGTAATGAGAGGTCGAAGAAGGACATGGGAAAATGGCGTGAATACCATAAAATCGCTTGGCACAACACCGAAGAATGTCACTCCAAGAAATCACTCATGGTTGAGCTGAAAGACTTCGAGTCATAGGCCATTTCTAAATTTGAATCAAATCTATAAGGAAGGAAGCAGATTATCGATGTTGAACCCAATGCCACTGTCGCTACCACCAAATTCCATCCAAGTGAACCAGAAGAACCATAGGAAGGGAAACACCTCTTTCACTCATAGATGTGGGTAAAGGGGTCTCTGCTTCATTTCATTATCAATAACAATAGTCAGATAACTCGATCTCAGTAGAGTTCATCAAGAAGTTGGACCTTTCGAAAAAACTGCACCCACAACCCTACATAATCAACTGAATTTTCTAAGGAAGAGATATCCATGTCAGCTAATAGTGTCGTCTTCCCTACAACATCAAGCCTTTCAAAGACAAGGTATTGTGTGATATTTATCCCCTTGAAGTTTGTGATATTATTTTAGGACATCCATATTTATTGAAGCGACATGTTATGTATGAGTCTAAACCCCATAGTGTTATTATTACTTTGGGTAAACAATTGTACAATATACCATAGGTAGTGTCGCCTACTATTATTTCTTTAATCTCTATTAAGCAATGCAGTAAGGTCATTTCACAGACCGGGAAGTTTGTCTTCTTTGTGATCTAGGCTCACAGTAAGAAAAAAGTCTTCGCCACATAGGTGGCCTCTAAACATAGCCTCTCTTTGTAGCAGAAGCAAGCAGAAGGGATCATGGAAGAGTACAAATATATCTTCTCCTTGACCATTGGGGTACCAAAGAACTTTGAAGTAAAGCATCAAATCCAAGAGTTTCTTCAAAAAGGGCACATCAGACCCAGGTCCTCCTATTTTGGAAGGTCGATTGTACTGGTGCAAAAGAAATAAAATACGGGACCCGGTGGCTCTGCATTGATTACAGAGCATTAAAAAAAATAACAGTCAGGATTTGGTACCCAATTCCAAAAATTTATGACCTTCTTGACCAACTCAAGGGGTAAAATATAGTCAACAATATTGACCTAAAGTTTGGCTACCACCAGGTTCCCATCGGACCAACTGATGTATGGAAGACAAATTTCAAATCTAAAGAAGGTCTCTTCGAATGATTGGTCATGCCCTTTGGCTTAACAAATGCACCAACCACTTTTGTGAGGTTGATGGATGATGTATTGAGACCCTTCACCAACTCTTGTGTGGTGGTATATTTGGATAACATCCTCATCTTCAGTAGAACTTGGGAGGAGAACATGCATCATATTCAACGGGTTTTGAGAAATCTGTGGCAACAAAAGATATATTCCAACTTGGAAAAATGCTCCTTTGGAATGAACAAGGTCCAATACTTGGGATAAATTGTTGATGAGAATGGGGTACATGTTGATCTAGCTAATATACAAGTCATGCATGACTATCCATCCCCGACCACACTAATCGAGCTTCAGATATTCTTGGGACTGGACAACTTCTACCGATGGTACATGTTGGGATTTTTCCATATAGCATGGGCCCTCAACCAAGTGACCAAGGGAAGTGGCAAGGAAAATTTCGTGTGAGGAAAGGAACAACAATGAACATTTGATGATCTGAAGCATTGCTTGTGCTCAAATCTAGTACTCTCCTTACATGATCTAAAACAACCATTTCAGATTGAGACTAATGCATCCAACTATGTTGTAGGTGCAGTTGTTACTCAACATGGTCATCGAGTAGCATTCCATAGTAAGACACTCTCAGATACTGTCCAAAAATACCCCACCTATGACAAGGAAATGTATTCCATTATACAATCCTATTGTCAATGGAAACATTACATTCTGGGAAAGGACACAATTATCCACAATGATTAGAATCCTCTACAGTTCATACAGACAAAGGGGAAGTTGTAGAATGACCTCCATCAAAAGTGGTCCACCTACCTGCATTAGTTCCATATCAACATCAAGTATAAGATAGGGAAAAACATTTGTGTCGTTGATTGCCTCAGTCGACCTCCCATGTCTGCACTCACCACTATGCTCTAATCCTATGGACATGAGGAATCTAAGTGGCCCCAACTTTATCAGTAAGATTCAGACCTCTCCACCACCTATCATCTCTTGGGTACATACATAAATGTCATGGATTTTCACATTCATGACAGAATGTTATCAAATCTGGGCCATCTATGTGTCCCAGCAAGTGACCGTGAAAAGATAATTTGGGAGCCTCACTATAATCTGATGGAAGGACATTTTGGCGTGGATAAAATTGTGGTCATTCAACAGAAACATTTTTATTGTCCAAAACTTCGACAAGACATCAACAAGTATATCAAATCTTGCATTGTCTGTGCTATTTCCAAGACAACCATCAAGAATCAAGGCTTTTACACCACTATTCCTACTCCCGAGAGGCCTTGGGAATCCATATCGATGGATTACATGTCTATTATTTCATCCAAAAAGCAAGTAAATGATTGTGTATTTATGGTAGTTGATCAGTTTTCGAAGATGACCATCCTCATAGCCTGCAAGAATAACATCACAACAACAGATACTACCAATATATTCTTCGAACACATGTGGTTCCATTTTAGGATACCAAAGATCATCATCTTCGATTAGGACAAAAGGTTCCTCAGTACATTTTGGTCAAGTCTCTGGTCACTGTTGGACACCAATCTCACTAAATCCACTGCTTTCCACCCCCAAACCAACATCCAAATAGAGGTAATCAATCGAATGATTTTTCACATCCTGTGCATGTACAACTCTAAGCATCCCCGTACATGGGATGAAAGTCTTCCCTATGTTCATCACAACCACAACAAGGATCGCCATAGCTCCACTAGCCATAGCCCATTTCAGGTGGGGTTGGGATTCTAATCGTTGGGTCCCATTAATTTTTCACAACCTCTTGAAACCACAAAGGAAAAACCTTCCCATGGTCAGTATGAGGCTTACAACACCACCATAATCATTGAGTGGATTCATCACATCCTCCAATAGGTACATGAAATTTTCTAGAAATCCAATGTTAAGTACAAGAAGTGCCATGATCGACATAGGGTATCGCACCAGTTTCAAGTGGGAAACAAGGTCTGGATACATTTGTAGAAATTCTTTTGAGCTCAACACTCCACCCTTCCTTGGCTTGCACCTAGTGTTCAATGNTTGACCTAAAGTTTGGCTACCACCAGGTTCCCATCGGACCAACTGATGTATGGAAGACAAATTTCAAATCTAAAGAAGGTCTCTTCGAATGATTGGTCATGCCCTTTGGCTTAACAAATGCACCAACCACTTTTGTGAGGTTGATGGATGATGTATTGAGACCCTTCACCAACTCTTGTGTGGTGGTATATTTGGATAACATCCTCATCTTCAGTAGAACTTGGGAGGAGAACATGCATCATATTCAACGGGTTTTGAGAAATCTGTGGCAACAAAAGATATATTCCAACTTGGAAAAATGCTCCTTTGGAATGAACAAGGTCCAATACTTGGGATAAATTGTTGATGAGAATGGGGTACATGTTGATCTAGCTAATATACAAGTCATGCATGACTATCCATCCCCGACCACACTAATCGAGCTTCAGATATTCTTGGGACTGGACAACTTCTACCGATGGTACATGTTGGGATTTTTCCATATAGCATGGGCCCTCAACCAAGTGACCAAGGGAAGTGGCAAGGAAAATTTCGTGTGAGGAAAGGAACAACAATGAACATTTGATGATCTGAAGCATTGCTTGTGCTCAAATCTAGTACTCTCCTTACATGATCTAAAACAACCATTTCAGATTGAGACTAATGCATCCAACTATGTTGTAGGTGCAGTTGTTACTCAACATGGTCATCGAGTAGCATTCCATAGTAAGACACTCTCAGATACTGTCCAAAAATACCCCACCTATGACAAGGAAATGTATTCCATTATACAATCCTATTGTCAATGGAAACATTACATTCTGGGAAAGGACACAATTATCCACAATGATTAGAATCCTCTACAGTTCATACAGACAAAGGGGAAGTTGTAGAATGACCTCCATCAAAAGTGGTCCACCTACCTGCATTAGTTCCATATCAACATCAAGTATAAGATAGGGAAAAACATTTGTGTCGTTGATTGCCTCAGTCGACCTCCCATGTCTGCACTCACCACTATGCTCTAATCCTATGGACATGAGGAATCTAAGTGGCCCCAACTTTATCAGTAAGATTCAGACCTCTCCACCACCTATCATCTCTTGGGTACATACATAAATGTCATGGATTTTCACATTCATGACAGAATGTTATCAAATCTGGGCCATCTATGTGTCCCAGCAAGTGACCGTGAAAAGATAATTTGGGAGCCTCACTATAATCTGATGGAAGGACATTTTGGCGTGGATAAAATTGTGGTCATTCAACAGAAACATTTTTATTGTCCAAAACTTCGACAAGACATCAACAAGTATATCAAATCTTGCATTGTCTGTGCTATTTCCAAGACAACCATCAAGAATCAAGGCTTATACACCACTATTCCTACTCCCGAGAGGCCTTGGGAATCCATATCGATGGATTACATGTCTATTATTTCATCCAAAAAGCAAGGAAATGATTGTGTATTTGTGGTAGTTGATTAGTTTTCGAAGATGACCATCCTCATAGCCTGCAAGAATAACATCACAACAACAGATACTACCAATATATTCTTCGAACGCATGTGGTTCCATTTTAGGATACCAAATATCATCATCTTCGATTAGGACAAAAGGTTCCTCAGTACATTTTGGTCAAGTCTCTGTTCACTGTTGGACACCAATCTCACTAAATTCACTGCTTTCCACCCCCAAACCAACATCCAAATAGAGGTAATCAATCGAATGTTTTTTCACATCCTGCGCATGTACAACTCTAAGCATCCCCGTACATGGGATGAAAGTCTTCCCTATGTTCATCACAACCACAACAAGGATCACCATAGCTCCACTAGCCATAGCCCATTTCAGGTGGGGTTGGGATTCTAATCGTTGGGTCCCATTAATTTTTCACTACCTCTTGAAACCACAAAGGAAAAACCTTCCCATGGTCAGTATGAGGCTTACAACACCACCATAATCATTGAGTGGATTCATCAAATCCTCCAATAGGTACATGAAATTTTCTAGAAATCCAATGTTAAGTGCAAGAAGTGCCATGATCGACATAGGGTATCGCACCAGTTTCAAGTGGGAAACAAGGTCTGGATACATTTGTAGAAATTCTTTTGAGCTCAACACTCCACCCTTCCTTGGATTGCACCTAGTGTTCAATGTCAACCTCCTTCGACCATGTTTTCTACCACTATTGGACACCTCATAGATCACAAATTAACTGAAACCAATAGATCTCAACCATGACTACATGGAACAAGCATCCATTGATCAGATAGTGGACACATAGGTCAAGGGCACTCGCCAGTAGAGGATCCATATTTATTAGGTTGTCAAGGCATAACAACTCCTACACCAAGGCAAGTGGCTCACCTAGGTCCAAATTCAGCAGAATTTTTCTCACCTAATGGGGGAACTCAATGCAATGGAGACTATTTCTTCCTAAGGGGGGAGGAATGATCTAGGTGGATATTGGTGGCCACCCACCTATTCCAACTGGGTCCTCTTGACAAATTTTAGTTCAACACATTTTTCTACACTTCAATGTAATTATGGGTTATACACTTCTGGGGTTGTCTGAAGCCCTACACATCTTCCAGGTGCAGACTAGTGTCCTCCAACCTAATCTAACTGGCTTATTTCAGGCATTTTCATGTCAACACATCTTTTTGTACTTCCAGGGCTGTTTTGGGGCCCTAAACAATGTTTTTTTTTGCTTGCCACAGTCAAATATAGATGGATTCAGAGTTTGATGACATAATGTGTAGTTCACAAAAATACCTTTCCAACGGGCTATGACATGCCTAAAACGAAATTCGTATGCAAAAGTTACGACCCCAGGAAGTTGAGGGACCAACTTACCAAGTGGGGCCCACATAACATTTGGCATTTCACCTACTAGGGTTAGTTTTTTTTATGTCTACGGTTTTGGAGTTTGTTTCATTCCCCTTCACAAACCATCATGGGAAAATGAATCACCGCACCCCTTAGTGTACCCAATGCGCGCAAACCAACCTATGTTCCCTTCAACCCTTTTGTTCCTTAAAACCAACTCACCCCAACCTTGGTGTGCTCCTCATCCTAGCACACCCCAACCTCTTTGGCATTCCCTTTCTCTTGGTCTCTTCTGCCCCATCCTTGGGAAATCCCCTTAGTGGGTTTGCATTCCCAAGGAACCCACTTTCCCAACTAGTGCAACTCTTTGATGTGAGAGAAACCCATAGTTTTGTCTCCTTGCAGACTTGGGTGATGGTGTTAATTCCCTTCTAGAAAAATACCTTACACTAGGAATGCATAATGTAAATATACTTATATGGACCATGTGTTAGTAATTTCATGGTGAACTAAAGATATGTAAATATTAATGCTCAAATATGATATAAAATGGACCAAGATGGATGTGGAGAGAACAAGAGGAGCTATGATTATATTAGAGGGCAAGAGGAAAGGGGGTCTATGGAAAGTAAATCCTCCATTACCACCATGTTCCTTAAATGAATCCATCTACCCACCTTGACTTACTAAAACAATCATTAAATGCATCTAAGAAGTTGATGGGTAAGTCTTATCAGGTAGTCATGGAAGCATGGGTTGATCACAATCATCATGGGAAAGTGTAAGAGTCCTACATTCCTCTTTTTAGAAGTAATGTCAACTATTATTTCCCTCAATTATCTCATTATCATTCACTATAGAATTCATTCCATCACTCTCACATTTATGCTCTAGATTTTCACATGTTATGTTCTTCATTGCTATCAATGGAAAATTTAGAAATTGACTAAAATTAATAGTGTGAAGATTGTGGACATTGGATGAACCATAGATGGTTGTAGGTAAGCATAGAAGTTAGAAAATTTATATACCATTGTGTATTTTCTACTCTTTTGATGCTTGAGAGCCAACTATTATTCTTGAAAGAATATTTCAGAAAGGCTACAGTAGATTGTGCTCTTTCTTCCCACACTAAATATCTCTAGATGGAAGAATATCTCCTAGAGGCTATTTAGTAGAGAAAGGGAAGATATTCCCTATGTTATGTAGGGTAGAGAAAGAGATTTTCATGGTTGTTTTATGCTTGGATGAGATGCTCGAGGTGCTCTATAGTGATCAAATTGGGTGAGGATAAGAGAAAATGGGTTGCGATGAGAGAGAGAGAGAGAGAGAGAGAGAGAGAGAGAGAGAGAGAGAAGCCTATAATTTGATTCCTTCATCTTGGTGGCCTCATAGCTTGTCTTGAGGGTGGTATCTACATTGGATACCTATAATTAGGTGGAAAATTACTCATATGAAGATATTCTTTTTGGACCAATATTTGTTAAAAGATAAGTGACTTCTGTTTTTTATGAATATGAAAAATGTATGCTCATTTTCTATTACAAAAATTAATGCATCTTGCATATTTTGTGTGATTTTTATTTATTATTTTAATGGGTATTTGATTGCCATGAATTTATATGAATCCATGCTTTTTAATTATTCTATATTTTTATTTTTATACATATGCATGCATTTTATGAAATCGAGTCATTTCTGGGAGGCTTATCCAGTTGTTATTATGGGGATAAGGACTCTGAGGGATAGAATTTGGTAGACTGTATAGTGTCTACCTATCTTTTGGTTGGGATTGTTCGGCAGGGATATTATAGACTGTGAGATGTAATATCCTCTTCCACATTACCTCATGAGTGTTTGGATCTTCCCTTTACTACCAACTTTTCTCTAACCTCTTTCTTTTCATTTTTCTCCAACATCCACCCTTTCCTTTCACTCCAACCTTTGACCTAACCTTTCTCTATAACTTCCACCTATTAACACAAGTATATGCAGATTCTTTCTTAAAAATCAGACAGAAATTGAGGCTTACCCGCAATTTCATTATGGTGAAAATCATGTGGTATTATGCCCATTATTTCCACAGGGAAAACAAAAATATTGGAGGCCTAAGAAGCTCAAGCACCTCGCTCCACATCACCCCTGCGTATACACTATCAGATTTCCACCTGAAAATCTTGCATTGGTCACAGAAAAAGAACATTCAAGGCCTCGAGGCGTCATGATGGACTTGCATAAGTCATTGGCACCATCTGAGAACAGTTATGGGTGTCAAGCCGAGTCCTAATCCCAATGAAGACAGTTATTGAAGATTGTGGGCAGAATTTGAGACCTCACCTCATCCCATAAATGAAAACGTTGTAGGGAGTAGCCATGAAGGTGCACTTACGATTTGAAGCTTCCTTATGGGAAATTTTTCCTATAAAGAACATAAATATGCTTGGCTTGTGTCTGACATCATGAGGTCTGCACAACCTGATAAATTGGGCACCGACTTAAGGCTTTGAAGGTAGTGATCTGATCACATTCCTGGTGGTTGCATTATTTTAGTATATATAAGTAGTTTTGATATTTTTTTAAGGTCGAATGGTTGAGCTAGGCTCCCTACTATTGTAATATTTTGATTGAGAACATATGGTTCTCTGGTTATGTATTTGTTTTTGAGACATTTTGATTAAGTTAATTCATCTTTCTTAATCCATGTTATTTTCCTTTGATACTGAGAGATTTCATGTTTGATTGATTCACATGGATTGTTGTAACTATATTATGATAAATGTTTAATTATAGTACTGTTATGATCTCTTTCAGGTTCCTTGAAATTTGAATCCAAGAGGACCTTGAGTTTAAGTTTTTCCTCCTTAGGATGCTGGAAAATCTGATGTTCATAGAATACCTCTACATCTTTCTCACTAAATCTCCCCCCTACTCACCCTTACTCCAACTTACTAACTGAAGTTGATTCAAGACCTCAATGACTGGTGCATGCTAGTCCATATTTATGAGTTAGAATGCTATTATTATTGAGTTTTCTCCATTTGACCACTCAAAACTCAATTACCCATGACATATAAACTGATGGGTATTGGGATTACCTTCAATGTAATCTGAAGGTGACTTCTAGTGTTAACATTTATGGCGTCGTTTCCGAGGAACGAATTGAAGACATTTCCCTAGGATAGAATGACAAAGAAACTCTGATTCTGAAGGTGCATCAGATATCAGTACCATTGAAGATTGCAACTTGCACCTGGTGACTCCACTATTTCGAATCCACTTTTTTAGTTCTATCTCCTAAAGGAAGACATATGAGGTCCACTTCACTACTTCCTCTAGCAACGTCTGAAGATGACCTAAAGGAAATTATCAGAAAGGGAAAGATCGCACAAAAAGGTACCTCTACTGTTGTACCAAGTTTTTCTGATAATTTTCATAATCCCTCTTTACAAACTCTAGTAACTGTTTCTGATTCTCCTATTATACAAACTATTGGAGTTTCAAGAAATTTAAGTTTTGGGAGTTTTCCTACCAATTTCTCCCCTCCTATTCTTGGTTTGGAAGGAGAGATATTCGACACCCCTTTCTCCCTTGAAGTTGTGAAGTGGAAGGATAGATATTTGACCTTAGAAGACTTTCCTACTCCTCCTCATATTATATTTGTTGCAGTTTTAGAAGGGGAGACTTCTGTTCCCTCAAGCCCCTTGTCCTCACCTCCCAGGAACACTATCCTAGTTTCACATAGCCCAACTCCATCCCCTCTGGTTTCTCCTCCAGTTCACATACAAATGGCAATAGCTAATCCCCCCAGAAATAGAATGGAAGCTATAGTGGCTGCTAGGTATGCCCCTCTTGTCTTGTCGCAGACTCTAAATGCTCTGTCAGCGAATGGCTACCTTAAGCAGTTGCCCAAGTTCATAGGTGAGGGAGACAAAACTGTATAAGAACATCTAGAAGACTTTTATAGTTATACATACAACCATACCATTTGGAATGAAGATGTATGGATGAGGAGTTTTGTTCATAGCCTTGATGGTGAATCTAGATCTATCATCAAGAGTTAGGGATTTTCCCCCTAGATCTATTCCCGGGATTGAGGCTTTAGATGATGTTTTTCTGAGGCAGTGGGGGGAAAAAAAGGAATTTTTGTATTATATCATAGAATTTGGATCCCTAAAGAGGAGAGAAGGAGAGTCTGTCTTTGATTTCTCTCAAAGATTCAACAAAATGTATAATAAAATCCCTCCTAAGATAAAGCCTACAAAGACCTCTGCCAAAATCACCTATGTCAGTGCTTTTGACCCTGATTTTTTCCTTTTACAGAGAGAAAGGAGATATACCTCCTTATCTCATATGCAAGATGCAGCTGTGGAGGTAGAATCTAACATAGTGGCATCTGATCAACTTAGATGGAAATCTGATAAGGACAGGAGAAAGAGTAGAACTGAAGCCTCAACCTTCGATTCCTCTATTGTCAACCCCCAAGTTGATGAACTTACCAAATTAGTAAAATCTCTTTCTGCTAAGATGGAAAAGTTAAATTTTGACGGAAAATAGACCTATATAAATACACAAAATGTTGATAACAAAGTTGGTTTTAGGAGACCTAATAATGCTCCTCAGACTCTTACAAGAGATCCCAGAAAGAGAGAAACGGATGACCAAAAGATCCAGACTCCCTTACAAAACAACCTTTTGGCTGATGAGGAAGGAAAAGATGAAGAATATGATCCTCAGATCCATTTCTTGGGTGACACCCCTCCATCCCCTCACTTAACCCAATCTACATATGGGAAGTCCTTAATGGATAATCAAATAAATGAATTAAGTAAGGG
>JZKD02S0248041.1:47912-83598 GCA_000966675.3 Picea glauca
TTGACTTGGTCAAACCCTAGATTTGACCAGAAATCCAAACTTCACGTCTTGGCCTTCTGAGAGTGCCAGGAGATGCGCTAGGCTAGGGTGCACTGATCTGTCCAAAGATTAGGTCAATCCATTCATTTAAGGTTCTTCAACAAGAGGTTTAGGGTTTCTGCAACTTCTTCTGCTAGTAACCCTAGATGCAGTGTCATGGAAAATGCTTCTGCTAGTAACCCTAGCGTCAGTTCCTCGATGAGCTCAATATCCTAGCGGCTATATTTCCTTCCAGTGTTTATACTGAATGAAGGAGGTGTGGTCCCATAACCTATTAGAATATAGATGATTGTGTGCTCGTTTTACCATTTATGATACCCTCGTCACCCAACCATAGGCCTAAGCCACCCTCTGAGCACCTTAACCTTGACTGAGAATTACTTCGGAAGTAAACCCTAGGATAGATAGCCAAACAAGGTGTAGTGCATCTTCCTCCAAGGATAGCGCACCAACAATAGTTGATCAGATAGTCCAAACCCTAGCCAAGAGACAGTCGAATCCAATACTGAAAACTAGTTGCTGCTGCAACTGCACCTGCAACCCTCCTCCACATGTGCGCACCAAACTGGGAACTGCAGTACGCACCAACTGGGAACTACAATTCCGAGATGTTAGCAAATGAGAATTGGCTCCCTGTATTTATACTAGTTCTGCCAGATTTGCTGGGGCCGACTTCTCCTTATGGATATGTGTTTGTTCAATATATTATTATTATTTATGGCCGAATTCTTCTCTCAGAGGCTAATAACCTAATATAAATTATCTTCTTGAGTCGACAAGACTTCTAGTGTTATTAGCCAACTTATTAGGATTTCTCTTGCTTCCCAGAGTCTTCTATTCTCGTCAGGTTCACACGTGGAGGTAAATACCTCCTGCAACTACCATAATATTAACACACTCTTCCTCCATGTTTATCTTACATTCTTCACATAAAATTCTGAGTGTTTTAAACCCATATAGATAGTCTCCAAGGCAAGAAAAATCATTTGGACTTAAGGTCAGTATTTGATTTTCTAACTGTTGTGCTCGAATAATATTGAGTTTACCAAACACAAATTCAATCGTGTTCCAATCTTCTTTGGGGTCATCAATATCTTGAAGGTGGTACCTTAAATCAGGAGATATGGAAATTTTGATTAGTCCACGCGCTTCTTAATTCCTATTATCCCACTTGTCTTTCTTATCAACATCAGTGGGTTCTTTTTCCTTTCCCAAGATAATCTGGTACAAGCCTTTACTTCTTAATAAATATTTCATATGAGATTTCCATTGGAAGTAGTTGTTGCTAGTAAGCAAGAAAGTACTTGTATAATCCATATTAAATATGAAAATAATGTGGATTTAAAAACTGAAACGGATGATCTGGATGGAAAGAGCTCAAAAATTTATGCGGGTTTAAAAAAGACGGCACTGAAAATGGACTTTCGATGTTAGAGTTATGCCCTTTTTAAAAAAGGCACAATCAGTAACCAAATGAACATGTGATTGTGTAAGTTGCTTTATGAAGTGACCCACTTTTATAAAGAGAAGTGGGGATCACTTTTACAATGAAGTTACTTTATAACAGAAAAGTTGCATGCAAAATGAAAACTCTAAAATAAAATATTAAAGCTACTTATAGTGATTCACTTTTATACTTGAAGTGAAATACATTTTACAATTTTAGCATGAACTTTTCCAAAAAAGGTAACAAAAGAGAGACTTGAACTCAAGACCTCTTACTTAATAAGGAAAATTTTAACCAAATGATCTAGCAAAACATATTGTAATGTTCATAAGGAGGATTTTTGTTGTTGTTGTCAAAGATGACCTTGGAGAGTGTGCTACAAAAAAACTCTTTTCACACAAGAAAAAAATTTCTCTTCTCGATGACAACAAGAGTTAGATCTCGGTTAGATTACTTGGAAGATGCACCTTTTCCTATCTTTTTCTGATTTTCCGAGATCACACAGGGTGTGGGGAAAAGAGAATACGTAGATCTAAAAGAGTAGCAACCCGGAAATAAATAAAACAAAACTGAAATAAAACCAAAATACTACTCTGCAAAAATTTAAAAAAATGTGTATTCAAGCTTTATACCTCCAGATCAGACTGTAATGGTCATATCTTGGGCAAACAAAAACCTTTTCAACTGAAACGAGCACTCTGGATGCAATGGAATAGTCCTCTCAGCACATAAATATACAAAAATTCCAGAAAGTGGAGATGAGGAAACTCGGCTTCACGATCTCGATCTTCAGCATGAGCGGGTCTTCAAATAGGATCTGATACCATGTTCGACAACACAGGTGTTCCAACATAGGATGGACACCTTTAGTAACCACTCAAATAACTAGATCAAATATCAACACACCGATGTTTTCACATGGTAAAACCCCTACGGGGAAACATCCACGACCCCAGCCAACGCAACCACTTGGAGCAGTTTATTAATGCAAAGAAAAAGATTACAAAGAGATTTTACAAGAGATTTTCTCACAATCAATTATCGACAAATGAACCTCCATGCTATTTAAATAGAGATCATGGACCAATTGGGTGTTAAGTCATAGATCAATGTCCATTAAGATCGAGGAGAGTATGAATCATTGGATCACTCTATGTCGGGAACATATCGTGACTGAAATATTTCCTAACTACAAATGCATACTAATGCATACTAAAGAAACACACTAGAAAACACACTTTTACCTAACGACACAATAGACCAAGTAGATCTTACTAACTCCTAAGTGTCTAAATATCCTATCATTTTATTCCTTTGACTCCAGGAAAGTGCAATGTCTTGGGGTCATCAAATATTTGGTTGTGACCTTGTTTCAACTACCCATGAAAAATGTGGTCATGGATATCATGGTGGTTGATGTTCCTCCCAAGTTTGGCATGCTATTGTCAAGATATTGGATAAAAAGACTAGGGGGAACATTGCATATGGACCTCACATATTCTACCATTCCTATGTTTGGGGGGGATCATAGAAGAATATATAGAGAAGCTCAGTTGGCCTACATTATCAGCAATGAAGTAGATCCCACCAACCATCCTATCTTTTCACTTGACACCGATTTGGGATCCATCCTATTACAACTCACTGATGCCCCTGAGCCCCCTCTTAATATTTGAAATTCCATTACTCTCTGTGAATATTCTCCTCCGATTAACTCTATGTGGAAAATGTTCTTTGATGGATCCTCTTCTAGAGAAGGTGTTGCTACTAGAGTAGTCCTTGTTTCCCCTGCTCAAGAAACTATATCTATGTCCTACAAGTTAAAATTTGAAACTACCAATAATGAGGCAGAATATGAAGCTCTTGTTTTGGGTTTGATGGATGAAAAAGACATGGGGATTGAATAGATATCAATGTTTGGAGATGCTGAGTTGATTTTCCAATAGATCAGAAGTATTTATTAGGCTAAGCACCCTCGGTTGAGATCATATAGAAATGAAGTATGGGACCTCATTGACATCTTTTTCTCGGCTTTCAACATTTCATTTGTTCCCAGAGAAGAGAATTTCATGGCTCTCTTTGGCTATATTGACAAGCAATTTCAGAATCCCCCGGCCACCTAAGCTCAGGTATGATGTAGAAGTAAAATATAGACCCTCCATACCTAACAACGTCAAGCATTGGAAAGTGTTTGAGGATGATCTTGAGATCAAAATATTCCTGGAGACTGTTGATGATTTTTCAACATTACACATTCATCAAGATCCCGACTCTAAAATACATCCTCATCCTGGTGTTTCTCTGAACAAAATTGTTGATCATCACATTTTCCAGTTACCCAGCAACCACGTCCCAAAGGGACTAGTCCCTTTGGAAATATTATTTGACAGAAATGATGTGCCAATAGAGGGTAAAGTCCCAAATGAGTATGTTGATGTAGTAGAGTGCAATATTGGCATAGAGAGGAATCCCAAATTGGTCAAGATGTCAAGCAGTTTGTCAAAGGAGCAGAGGGTCGTGTATGATGAACTGTTAAGGGAATTTTCTGATGTGTTTGCATGGACCTATGAGGACCTTAGAACATATGACATGAGTTTCATTGAACACAAGATCCCATTTAAAGAGGAATCCAAACCATTTAGGCAGAAATTAAGACTAATAAATACTATGTTGCTTCGTGTTATGGAGAAAGATGTAAAAAAGTTGTTGGATTCCCAGATCATCACACCTTTGAGGTATTCTGAGTGGGCAACCAACCTGGTCAAAATAAGGAAGAGGAATGGAAAAGTCAGACTCGATGTCAATTTCAGGAACCTAAATAGAATCTCCAAGAAGGAAAATTACCCACTACCAAAGATGGAACACATATTGCAAAGGGTAACAAGTGCATCTAGGATTTCCATGATTGATGGATTTACTGGCTACAATCAGATCTCTATTTTGCATGAAGATAGAGAAAAGACAACCTTTACCACTCTTTGGGGCACTTTCATGTATGCTAAAATTCCCTTTGGATTAATGAATGTAGGAGCCACCTTTCATCGAGCCATGGACATCGCCTTAATTGGGGAGAAGGATACATTTGTGGTCATCTATCTAGATGACATAACAATCTTTTCCATATCTAATAAAGAACATTGATGTCATATGAGCAAATTCTTCTTGGAATGCAGAAGGTTTGGTCTTCCCATGAATCCTAAGAAATAATTGTTTTCTATGAAGGAGGGAAAGTTGTTAGGGCACATTGTATCAGATGAGGGAGTCGATATTGATTCAAGTAGAGTGGAAGTTATTCAAACCTTATCACTTCCTAGGTCTAGGAAGGAATTCCAGTATTTCCTGGAAAAAATCAATTTTCTGAGAAGGTTTGTTTCAAATTTTGTTGAGTTGGTGAAACATATCATAGCCATGCTCAAGAAGGGGAATGACGTAAAATGGACTACTGAGTATATAGAATCCTTCAATCAAATCAAGCAAGCACTGACTAAAACACATGTGCTTATCAGTCCTAATTATTCCAAGGATTTTATGATTTTCTCTTTTGCCTCATCCGACACGGTGGTAGCTGTTTTGTTGTAGAATAATACTGAGGGGTTGGAGCAACCTATTTCATTTTTTAGCAGAGCATTGAGTGATGCCGAAGTGAAATATGACATCATAGAAAAGTAGGCATGCGCTTTGGTTAAATCTCTCAAATCCTTCAAAGTCTATTTGTTGCACTAAAAAATCATCGCATATGTTCCTTCAGCCTCTGTGAAGGAAGTTCTCATCCAACCAGAAATAGATTGAATAAGGAGAATATGGATCACCAAGATCCTTGAATTTGATTTGGATATCAAGACCACCAAATTGATCAAAGGTCAAGGTTTAGCCAAATTGCTGGCTGAGGCTAATTGCCAAGATTTGGGGGTAAATTTCATCAAAGCTTGCTCAGAAAGTCAACAACCTGAGTTGTCCGAAATAAGTTCTCAAGAACCCCCCCCATTAGCAGGATGTCCTTGGTACAAGGATGTTATATATTTCTTGCAGAAGTTCTAGCCTCCTGTTGGCATCGGAAAGAGCAGGGCCAGAGCTTTAAATCTCAAAGGAATCAAATATTTCCTAATTGACCAGGTCATGTATTGGAGATACCCTTTAGGAGTCTTCTGATATGTCTAGACCCACAGGAGGCCCAAAGGATTATATTTGATTTCCATGACAACCTATGTGGGGAACATCATTTATGGAAAAACATAGCCTACAAAATTCTCAGGGTTGGGTACTACTGGCCAACTCTATTCATTGATGTCTATGAAAAGATCAAGTCTTGCATAAAATGGAATAAATTCTCTGGGAAGCTGCAGCTCAAGTCTCTTCCATTGAAACCCCTAGTAGATTCGGGATCTTTCCAACAATGGGGTCTTGACTTCATTGTGGAAATTCATCCTGCTTCAAGTGGTCAGCACCAGTGGATCTTAACTGCAACATATTACTTCACCAAATGGATAGAATCTATCCCCACAAGGAGTGCTCTCACAAAGTGATCATTGGTTTTCTTGAATACATCATAGCAAGGTTTGGTTTCCTGAACAAAATCATCATTGATAATGCGACATCCTTCAAGGGTGAAGCACAGGTCAAGTTTTGTGAACAGTTCAAAATCGCTCCGATCCACTCTACCCCCTATTACCCCCAATACAATGGGTTGGCAGAGTCATCTAATAAAATTCTTATAAAGATTATCAAAAGAATGTTAGAGGACAACAAGAAAGCATGGGATTCAAATCTCAAATCTTCTCTATGGGCTGATAGAGTGATCGCAAAGAGGTCATTTTCTCTCTCCCCTTTCCAGCTTGTTTATGGAACTGAAGTAGTCCTTCCTCCTCATCTTTCCCTACCTGTGGAGAAATTCTTTCAGGACTGCCAAGGAGAGCCTGATGACATGATTAGAAGGATACATCAGTTGGTAGAAGTGTAAAAAACTAGAGAGAAAGTGATGGACAGAGCGCATGACCATCAACAAAATATCAAGAAGGCCTTCGACAAGAAAAACAGTAAGGAGGATTTCTAGCCAGGAGATATAGTACTCAAATGGGATGCACCCAGACAAGATAAGGGAAAACATGGTAAATTTGAATGCCTTTGGATTGGTCCTTTCCATATTTTCGAGGCATTTCCAAGCAACACTTACAGGTTGTAGAATTCATAGGGAGACGAAGTTTTTGGTGGCCCTATAAATGGGCAGAAGTAGTTGTTTGTTTGAAGCCACAGTCGACATTCCACCATTGTAAATACCTTTCATGTTTTCTGTTTATTTTGTTTTGTTTTTAATAGAAGACTCCACAACCCAACACTAAGGCACTGAATCCATGAAAAGAGTTCTTAGAGCCTCGTAGGGAGGACTCTATCCCCCATGGAGCCTAACGTTAGCACATAAATTTGTCAAAACCTTAAGGGTTTGTGGTTTCTACCTAAGTCTATATATTTTCCTTCCCCTCCCCCTTTTGTAGACCTAATTGTAAGTTTTCCCTCTGGACTTGTAGCTTGTCTTATGTTTTCCTTCATCCATTTGATCGATCTATTTTACTTGTCAGCCTGTGTAGGAAGTATAGTCCCTCAACATTCCTATTCTCTCTTTGGCCGATCATTCCTCTTTTCATCTATACCTATGATCTTTTGTTTTCCCAAGCCTGTTGAAGAGAAATCCTTCTACGGACAAGTAGATTCTCTTGAGGTCCCTAGATTTATAATACCAAGACAGAAAGTGATTAACATGGACACTGACTTCCTTTTAGATCTAATCAAGATAATGAATGAAAGAGAAAGAGAAATATATGTACCTTATGAACGACGTTTGTCCTTGCAAAGTCCAGGCTAAGCTTCGATCTTGAACTCCTTGATAGGTCCTGCAAAACAAACAAAGGTACAAAAGGCTTCCTACTCTACTGAGATTAGCTCAAACATAGATCCATCTACTGTAGACAAACTTATATGGAACAAGTACAATTTTGAAAGAAACAGGCCAAGCATTGATTGTATTAATGAGAACAAAGTGTTACTTACAACCATGGATGTGATTGCAACAACTTCATCAATATCTCCTTGTCCAAACCCTTTCTTAAACAGTCCACACATGGAATGATGATGTTCCAAATGACATCTTCCTCATGAGATCATAAGTTAGATCCTTCATAATACTTTCCATACCCTTTCACCATGAGAAGGCTCCCTTATATAGCCTTGGAGAGACCCAACCACTTGAGAGATATTTGGGATAAGTTGAGGATACTTCTCCTTCAGTCGAGGATCCTCCCTAAGATCATGCCTTGACCATCTATTCAAATCCAACCACCTTCAGGAATTGAGGGATTCTTCCCTGATTTTCCTCAACAAACCCAAAATTTTCTCAGCAAAGGGAGCGCACCCCCAAAAGGGGCACCAGAGCGTTATAACACTACCCTAAAAGGGTGCACAGAGTGCCAACGCTTCCTGTCAGTGTATAGAGGAGTGTTCCTCTCCAAAAATTTCTTTTGAGTGGATTTTCCAGTGGTAAAAGGTTTATAAACTTTGTTAACCCATTCCTCTTCTTCCAAATCAGTTGTTTGAGGTCTTTCAAGTGTCCCTCCAATGTCGTTATAGGCACGACATAGACAGTATGACGATATGCTTTTTCTGACACTTGCGACACTTGTGACCAAAATGCGACACTTGTAATATTGATAATGACGACACTAGACCATTGTCGTAATGAGTAATTTTGATGTGTAACAGAGCCCTCAGGTGGTCATTCAAGTAATCCACATCAACCGCATTCATGAGAACCAGGTGTAACACTTGAAGTAGTCTGATGTCAACTCAAATCAAGCAAGCGAGCAAGATCATCTTTTGGCGGCGGAGATCCATCTGGCAGATCGGGTCGATAGCCATTGGGTAGTCGAGATCAAACAGTTGCACCAAGTTTAGCACCAAGGAGAGGTATGAAATAGTGAAATGATCAGATCTGTTCATTTCATAAGGATGCATGGCACAAGAGTAACATTTTGTGATTTCACGAGATGGAGCAGTCAAAAGAAGAGTCTTTCGAACTCACAAAATGTGAAATCTTGAAAAGATAGCAATCGTTGATGAAAGGAGAGATCTAGATCGTTGGATAATCTTTTCATGATTTTGCGAGTCAGGAAAGTAGGAGGGTAGAGTCTTGAAGACTCGCGACACATAAATTCCCGAAATGATCTTGATCGTCCATTACTGAAATACGCATGGCGAAAGATCAACATGGAGAAAGTTGTTTGGGGGGGAACTAATGTAGGAAGTGTTGACGACCCAAGGTCCGGAAATGTTAATGTTCATCGGGGTCATCCAATGCAAAGGGATACGTGTCACCCGATCCACACAATCGCGATTCCGCGACTTGGGGATTCCGGTAGGGATCACAATGCAAACTCGCAAAACATGAAATCCTGAAGTGCCTGGGAATTAGGCACACAGTCGCAGACCAGGGTTAGATGAAGAGGAGCTTTTTAAAGGATCAAAGTGCCTGAGTTGGTCACAAAAGAAGATTTTCGTGACCTCGAGGTGCCATAATTGACTTGAAGGAGTCACAATCTCACCTAGGACATTCATGGGTGTCAGGCCTCACCCTGATCCCAATAAAAGTAGTTAATGAAAATGGGGAAGGTGGTTGAAACCTCGTTTCACCACATAAATGGAAAGCATGGGGAATATGGCCATGGAGTGCAGACTGTCAACCGAAAGTTCCACTATCATGGATTTTTCTTGCAAATACCATACCGATATGATCTTTGCGTCTGGCAGAAGAATGCAGGTGCAACCCGACAGAGAAATATCTAGACGCAAAGCCTTGAATGTGATGACCAGTACACACTTTTGTAGGGAGGTGGTAGTTCTGAGTATAAATACTCAGTTTTAATATTTTGTTAAGGTCGATGGTAGAGAAAATTTCCCGTATTGTAAAGTCTTAATGAAGCTTCTGGTTTTCTGGCTATGTATATGTATTTGAGACTTCTTGTTTAATGACAATCAACTTTCTTACTCCCTCTTGTTTCCTTCTAATGCTGAAAGATTGCATGATTGACTGATTCACTTGAATTATTGTGACTGCATTATGATGGATGTTCGATTGTAGTGTTGTTATAATTCCTTTTAGTTTATTTATGATTTGAACTCAAGAATATCTTGAGTTTAAGTTTTTCTTCTTTGGGTTGTTGGAAGACCCAATGTCCACAATAGACCTCTACATATTTCTCACTGAAGTCTTCCTTCTAATCACCCTCACTACAACCTGCTGACTAAAGTTAAACTAAGACCTCATCTTCTTGTGCACATCAGTCCAGTTTTATGAGTTGAGACAATATTTTCTTGAGATTGCCCCATTTGAACTTTTATAACCAACCCGTGACATAAAATTATGATGGGTATTAGGCTTACCTCTGTCGCAATCCAGAGGTTACTTCTAGTTCTAACACATCCATTTAGAGTATCTACCCCCCAATATCTAGCGTGAAAAAATATATTACATTGGGTTTGTGTCAGAGACAATAGTGGTGGTTCAGAGTAGAATATAATGTCGAAATCATTGGACAACGTAAACAACTACCAACGCCAAATTCTCAATGTAGGGATATCAAATTTCAACACCAATTAAGCCCTTACTGAGATAATAAATAGCATGTTCATTATGTTGATCATCATTCTGGACTAATACTATTCCAATGGTGGTACCATAATTTTCCAGGTACAGGATGGAATCTTTATTGTAATTTGGGGGTTTGAGTAACAATGTGGATGTAAGAACCTACTTCAAATGATCGAAAGACCATTGGGCCTATTCATCCCAAATAAAAGGTACACCCTTTTTCAATAATCGCATGAAGCCTTTGGTTATTTAGACATAATTGGAAATGAAGCATCTAAAAGCGTTTTCTTTCCCTTGAAAATTTTGAAGTTAGATTACAGAGGTGGGAGGGAGAAAGTTGATTTTTGCCTCAACTTTAAGGGGATCAACTCTGATCCCAAACTGGGATACAGTGAAGCTAAGTAAATGACCAGACTCCATGACAAAAATGCATTTGGGTCGATTCAAGCAAATGTTGTAATATTGGCAGCGTATGAATATTTGACATAGGTGGTCTACGTGATTGTATCTCTTGGGAGATTGGGCAAGGAGATCATCTAGGTAAGGTTGTATGATATGGTTGATGTCATGGAAGGAATAAGACATTGCCTGATGGAATGTTTCACCAACACTTTTAAGACCAAAAAGTAACTTTCGATATGTGAAATATCCCCATGGGCCGATAAAGCTGGTTTTGTGCTCGTCCTCCAGAGTAATTTCGATTTGATTATAGATGGAGAAGCCATCCATAAACAAGAAGACTTCACATTCAAGAAATTTTCTTTAGGACATGCCTTGTTGAGGTCCCTATAGTCAATGGATACTCGGATGGTGCCCTACTTTTTGTTAACTGGTATGATGTTGGACACCCATTCAGGTACAGACACAAGATAAATAAAACCAACATTCAATAATTTTTGAATTTTTACATTAATTGCTACAACTTTGCTTGGATGAACTAGGCGGATCCGTTATCGAACTGGATGGGCTCTGGAGTAAGTTTTTATTTCATGGACAACAATTTATGGGTTGATTGCTATCATATATTCATAATACCAGGTGAAAATGTCACGGAATTCTTTGAATAGGGAAGTATAAGTATAGATTTCTTTAGGGGAACAATCTACACCTATCTGTATGTTTTCCACAACCCCAAGTTTAGCTGAAACATTGTTTGAAATGGTTTTGGAAATGTTTCCAAAATTTCCTTCATAAAGAATAGGATAGGATGTGGAAGGTAAGAGGGATGGATGTTGAATATCAATCAAAATGAGGGTTTGTATTTGGGTTTCTTTGTTCTCTCCAAAGGGAAGGAAGAAGGATTGATGGTGAGAATATTCCCAAGGTTTATCTTGCAAAGTCATGACTTCATGATGGATTCGTTTGAAGGGAGGACGATGTTGAGGAAGTCGTGTGATGTTGAAGTGTGGTTAACCCAATAGGGATAGGAGAATTAATCTAGCTCCTAATCCAGTAGGAGACTAGAACAAGAATCAAGAGATTATCCTGTGGATTGTATCACTAAATATGCCAACTCCGTTAGTGATAGTGACATGGTGTCTCCATAATATTCTATATCAAATGGGTGAGGGATTACCCAAGGGTCATTATAACCGATGGGTTTACTAGTAACCACATAGATCATATTAATGGAGACTGTTGGGGTCATTTCTGGTGGGGGGAGGGGAAAATTTCCCATTAAAGAGGGATAAAGGCCTACCCTGATGCTTTCACATCCCGAAGAGGAATCTCATACAAAAGGGACATTCAAATTAGGATTGATTCACACATATGGTGTACAAAAGTATAGTTGGTATACAATGATGATATTCCCTTGATGGGGGAATTTGACAAGTTGAAAGACGTTATATGCAACAACAACCTTCATGGCATAAAACTAGGTGTGGCCTAAAATAAAATTATAGTAGAGTGTGGCATCGATCACCTCGACTTCTACCAAAACAATTTTTCCTACAAGTTCAACTGGTAATGAGGGGAGAATTCCATGGGGTTTGAAAAAATGTTCATCAAAATATTTAAGGATGGTTTCATATGTGGTAAGTCGTGGACAACCGAGATCTTTCCAACATGTCAAGGACATGATGCATGTTGCAGTACCTTCATTGAGTATTGTTCAAAAAACAATTTTATTGAGATATCGGACAATGATCTGTAATTCCAATTGATGTGATAAGAGATATTCATTACAATTCATGTCGAAGGAAATAACATTGGATTCCGCAGGGTCAATTCCACTAATGGTTGATAATAATGCTTTACAGTACGTAGGGAAGGACTACAGTACTTCGAGCACCGACATGGAACATGGGGCTTGGGAAATATATTCTACTATACTATAGTGTTGGGCTGCCCGAGAATTGGGATTATGTGTAGCTTGACGAAGTACTCCCTTTGGAGGGAGTATGGCAGGTTTGAGAGATGGTTTCTCTAGTGTGAGAGGTACATTGGGTGGGATAGTTGAGGGTGGATCCTTGGTTAACGAATAAATTTCTAGAGAATTGTAATTATTGGCTCTATTAGTTATGGCCAGATATTTAAACATCAAGATGTTCACTGATGGTGACTCGGGGTTTCCCCCTGGTGGGGGTGATTTTGTTTGTGTGACAAGTTATTTTTTCTGGGGGGGGGGAGTATTTGTTAAAACTATTTGTGTAGAAAAGGATGTGCCTCATTCGAGATATTGATGAATTTCAACGAGATGAGGAAAATATTTAGTGAAATAATCCTATTTACAAATCATACAAGGATATTTAGCCTTTCAATTTATTTTTCCTTCAACGTTGTTTTCTTGGGTTTTAGGGCTCAACTGCTCAGAAGAGTTTTTATTTTTATTATTATTATTACCCTTGTTTTTTCCTCCAAATTTATGTAAGTCTTTGGGTGTGGTTGATTGCACCGTATTAACCTCAAAGGTTTGGGAAGGGGGCTTACCTGGAGTGATGGTATAGATAGATGAGCTAGGATTGGTAGCTTTAGTCGATTGCCTATGTTTCCTAGTCATCTGACTAGTTGTATATGTGGGAAAAAGACCGATCATACCATCGACATGGGGTCCAAGTGTTGGTTCGGTTTCATCATTGAACGATTGAGGAGCGTTAGGAAGCAGGTCGTATAACGTGCTAGATTGAGAGTTTACCAAATATAAATACTAGGATCGACTGATGGTTTTTTCTTTAGTAACAACGCCTCCCATGGAGACATCTCGAGCTATAGGTGGAAAAAGGGACTTTGTGAACCAATCAACTAATAATTGATCTGAGCTTGTGGCTTTGATTAATCATTGTTGATGAATCCACTCATGAATGTGATATGAAATATGGGTGGAAGTTGATTGGCGTAATGAGGTTAAGAGCTCAGTACCGATCTCATAGCAGATAGTTAACTGATAGTGTGTCAAAAGTTCCATGGAAGGGGAATTAAAGTCATCAAAGGAGTTACACAATAGTTGTATATACCATTTAGCTACTAATATTGTAATGGTTCGCAGGAAATTCGTAGTCAAATAGATTCGTCCATAAAGGAGTTTGAATAACACCATAAATGGAAAGTCATCATGTGATTATTCGAATATTCTCCAAGTTTTCCATCGAATTTCATAATGTTTGATGGGTGTTTTGTAGGAATGGGAGGCCAAAAATGGAAATGGTGTATGGGGTCATTAGTCAATAGTGAAATATCTAGAAAATCTAAATTTTCCAAGAACGAGAGTTGTTTGTTGAACCATGGAGGTTGGTGATATGGTCCTCCTCCATAGGGTGGTCCTCCACAGGGTCCTCCTCCATAGGGCGGTCTGCCAAGAGTTCCTCCACCATAGGGTGGTCACCTATGAAGTCCTCCTCTATAAGGTGGTCCCTTAGGGGGTCCTCCAAGAGGTCCACTACCATAGGGTGGTTCCCCAAGGGGTCCTCCTTCATAGTGTTGTTCTCTAGGATGTTCATCTCCATAGGGTGGTCCCCCAGGGGGTCCTCCTAGATGGGGAAATCCTCTAGGAGGTCCGCCAGCATAGGGTGGTCTCCCTCCATGTGGTAGTCTGCAAGGAGGTCCGTGACCATAGGGTGGTCCTCCTCTTGGTTGAGTGGAAATTGAAAGGTTGACATGTTGATGACATTGGTTCCATAGAGTGTTTGGTATTCCTGGGTAAGGGTGGCCTAATAGTAGGCTCGTGGTAGAAGGAATAGTTTGGCCCCACATTGGTTTTTATCTGATAGTTGGGGGTTTCCCCCCAATTGATTTATTCTCCCAAAGCAAGTATGGACCTGTGGCTAGGGGTTTACCCCCAATTGATTGTTACCCCTAGAGTGAGTATGGCCCTGTGGCTAGGGGTTTCCTCTGGTCTATGGTTTCCCCTAGTAAAATAAATGTTGGGTCCTGATGGGAGGGTATGCACCCATTGAAAATGATCTGGAAGTCAAGGGTTTCCTCCTGGATAGATGTTGATTGGATATTTTCCCTGAGTATAGGGGTTTTCCCCATATGAAAGGTTGGCTCATAGATGTTTGTTTTACTAAACCCATTAGTTTACTTCCCTAGGGAGTAAATCCTATCGTTAAAGGTTTTTTTCCAAAAAGGTTGGGATTGCCTTCTAAGAATAGTGGGGTAAATCGAGGTTTCCCCTAGTGGGTACTGTAGAAGGTTGGGTTCTTTAGGGTGGCACTAAGATGGTTGGGACAACTTGTGATATGTATGTCAATTTTGATTTTTGGGTTGGGACCATGTTCAGTTGAGCCTATTGTAATTTATAGTGGATAGGGGAGGGATGAGGGAAACAAGTTTGAAACATATGGGATATGTCATATGTGGGGGGATGAGGAGCGTGTGAAGAGGCATGTGAATAATCTCGATAAAAGAGTTTAAAAGGTTATTCAATAGTTGTATCTAATCAATTGAAAATGTCATTCCCAAAGGGTTGTTTAGGAGTCTAGATAGGATTAAATGGACCAGAAACCCATGGTGGACTGGTGAATCCTTATGAAAGGTGTATTTGTTGGGATTCCATGTTCCAATGTCTTCGTAAGGTACCAATGGTAGAATAGGGTAATCTGTATTGAGTTCAATTTCTCTAGAAGAGTTTACTTGTATGAGGATGGGGCCAAGAGGGTCTTTTATGGGTGGATTAACATGAGGGACACAACCTTTTATTTATTTATTAAAATAAAATAAATAAATAAAAGGAATTTATAAAATTACAAAAGTGAACGAGTGTACATGATTTGTGTCTTTTTGTATTTTAAAAATATAACGTTAAAGAAAGTAAATGAAAATGAAACTTAGAACAATAAAAGAAATATTTCAGAGTGTGAGAAGTAATATTTTATTAAAGTGAAACCCTGAACATTTTTCATAGATTTAATGAATCTTTTAAGACTATGTGAAGACTTGGACCAGAGTTTCGGTCTTTAATTATCCAATATGGTATGTTACATAATACAATAAATAATCAAGCACAAAAAAAGACAAGGAAGAAAAATCAAGTCATATTTTTAACGGAGCAATGTCGATGAAACTCAAGGCAACCATCTGCATTAATGTTGAAGAATTTAAACCTAAAACACAATTGACTTAAGTAGATAAACAAATTACCTTGAAACACAATTGAAACTTAGTCCTACTTTGATTATTCTTCCACTTACAAGACACTCCCTACTATAAATAGCTTCAGAAACCTCTATACAAAAAAAGGATGAAGTATGAATGTATAAAAAACTAAAATAACCTCACAATGCTCCCAACATACCTCTCTCCCACTATTTTATTCTCCCTTGTTCTGGTTGTTCTCTACTTGTTTAGTAATTATTTTTGGGTGGTTGGAATAGTTAAGATTGTTTAACAAACTAGAATCCCCATGGGATAGAACCACCTAGTCCTTTTCCGTTTAATAAAATAATAAACGTTTGAAGAAAAACACATTGTTATTTATGCACACATAAACTCATTTTATCCCTTGTAAAATGTTAATTTCTTCTTTGTAGCAATGTAAATGGATTAGTCAAGGGTGATATCCACATTAACACTCTTAAAATACCATTTGTTGAGAAGGTGATGGGTTCATTTTTATGCATGAGTCATCTAACCATTAGCATTTGATTACATGGAATTGTTGGACAAGCATGAATAATAAGTGAATATGTCATCTGTAATGTACCCCGCCACCCAATCTAGGACACATCACGCAAAAATGTGTTTTTCATCAACTCTGATACCACATTGTAACGTACCCCGCCACCCAAGCTAGGCCATGCCATGAAAAAAAACTCTCTTAATAGATTTGATACCATAATTTAATGTACCCAACACTCAGCTAAGCAACATTACATGCAGAAACTCATTAAATTATCAATATTTACTATTGATTAAATTCATGTAGCTTACGAGCCGTAGATCACACACAATATTGACCAATTGACTGATACCACAATTCTGAATGCATCTAGTAGCATATATTAAACATGAATATAATTGTTAAGGAAAAAAATAAACACATAAAATTCATATAAACCATTTACACATCGGAATTAACATAGGAACAGAACAATCCTTGAGGTGTAGGATAGTCGGTGACATAGTGTATTGTTAAGGAACTCTGTGATGTGAAGTTACCAATTCAAAATATCTGGGGACATAAAAAATACATCCATGTTAAGGGTTGGTGTGGCTCATGTTAGGTGTGATTCATGGATGATTTTGACGACTTCTATTCCTCTGAGTCGTGGTTTCGCAAGCCACGAGATAGTCCCATAGTGTAATGATCCCCAAGCTAAATGTTTTTCTTGGAATCACTAACTAACCATTGATTTGATTATTAAGTGTTGTGTATGTAGGTTGGCCATGAATATTTCGACCTTAGGGTTTATTCAGTTATTCAGCCATAGATTATACAAGAATTATTGCCATCATATGAAGAACATCAACAATACACAAGATAGGAACTACAAGCAATAACTGAAATTTATTATAAGAAAGAAAGCACCTGATACAAATAGCGAAGAAGATCTGGAATAGCTTCATATGGATTCAATACAATAATAGATATGCATACAAAATTCTCCCAGAGATACAAAGCAAGGCCCTGCTGGGTGCTGGTACGGTCTGCTAAAGACAATAGATACCAAGGGTTCGACCCTCCTGAATATGAAGTCCCCCAAATACTTCCAAACTCCTCCCAATGATAGATCAAGGCAACGTAAGCCTCATCATGAAGTATGGATCTCAAACACTGAATCCCCCTCAAACTGAAGAAACCCTAAATTGGTACGACCCTCCTAAAACCCTGAATATGGCCAATAGTATGGCCTAGCTGAATATGGGCTCTAAATCCCCTGAAACTCTCTAGAATGATAGATCAGGCCACCACAAGTCCCTGAGAGAAGTTTCAAGATCATATCTAGCCTATGGCCTTCTAGATATGAGAAACAATGAATCACCAAATCGTCCTCTTCCTCCTAAAATCATCTCAACCTACAAATAGATGATAGGGACATGGTAACTCCTCCAAGAAACCCTCAAACTGATGAGCAAGGGCTTGCAACAAAAACCCTAATGTTGAAAACCTTCTAAGCTTCCTTAATATGATGGATTGAACTCTTCCTCAACAAATGGTGCACCCCTGCAAGAAAACCCTAGCTAGTACAGTCCTGCTGATCCAGCTAGTATGGCCCTGCTATTCCTCTAAAATAGATGATAGATATAGAATGGTGTGGGTGGAGTATTTCATCCCCGAGACCAAGTTTGGAACAAGGTGAGTGGAATATTTCACCACTGAGTTGTTCACTAGGGTTTGTAATATCAAAACCCTCAAAAATATATGCTCAAGAGAATCAACAAGAAAATACCAAAATCCAGAATGAATGAGAGGTGCGCCCTAGCCTTCTCTTTATAATTTTTTTTATTTGCTTGTTGAGTTAAGTTAACCCCGAGGGTTAACTCCTAACTCAACCTCCAGTGCTTTTATTTCTTCATTGAGTTCTCTTTTTAACTCTTTCCACCTTTTCATTAAGTCAACTTAAGAATATAACATTAGTTTGGTTGGATTTTCCGCTTAGTGTGAGACTATGGCCTAGTGGGGATGCCTAGGCCACTAAGTCATCCCAAACCTCCTCAGCTAGAGGTGGGGGATATTATAGTATCCCCTGCTAGAAATTACTTGTCCTCAAGCAATTCCAAACTTGTCTCACGTACCACCTGTTCATTCTCCCATGTGGCATCCTCAATGGGTAGATCCTTCCATCTGATCAAGTACTCTTTGATGCTTCTCTTCCTGAGCCTCTTCTCCCAAACCTCTAGTATCTCTTCCAGAATCAAAACAAGCTGCCCTTCTTTGTCCATGGGAGGCAATACCTCAATGGGTGTGATGTGTTGGTCGATGGCCTCTTCAAGAAGGACACATGGAAGACATTGTGTATCCTACTGCCCTACGGAAGCTCCATCTCATAGGCTATGATCACTATCTTCTTGTTGATCCTATAAGGTCCAAAGAAATGTGGTTGCAACTTCTTTGCTCCACTTCTTTTTATCGAATCTTAACTGTATGGTTGGAGCCTTAGATAGACTAAGTCACCAACCTCAAAAAGTGTGCTCAAATCTATGCTTGTATGCTTGGACCTTATGCTAGTTTTGTGCTCTCTATAGATGATCCTTCATCTCTCTGATGATATCTTGTCTCTGTTGTACCCAATCCTCTACTATTGGTGCCCTGCTTTCACCAAAGGAAATATCCACAAAAGAGAGTGGATCATATATATATAAGGCCCAAAAGGGTTTCATTCCTATGGATACATGTTGGGTGGTGTTGTAGCAGTATTCTCCTAAGTGCAACCATTTGACCCACCCTTTCTGTTGCCCTGCCACATAATTCCTGAGCTAGCCCTCCACCCACTTGTTGACTATCTTAGGTTTTCCATCCGTCTTAGGGTGATATATGGTACTAGGGATCAAGGTCGTACCAACTAATCTGAACAACTCCTGCCAAAATTTTCTCATGAATATGCTATCCCTGTCACTGATAATGGTCTTGGGTAGGACATGCAACCTGGATATCTCCTTGAAAAATGGTTCGGCCGCCTATGTTGTACTGAAGTCTGTGGATATGGAGAAGAAGTGTGCAAACTTTGTCAACCTTTCCACCACTACAAAAATGAAATCTTTCCCCTGCGTCCTTGGCAACTCGGTGATGAAATCCATGGATATCATTTCCCACGTGTGCTCTGGAATGGGTAAGGGTTGCAGTAGCCCTGCTGGGTGAGTGTGGTCATCCTTGTTCTCCTGGCATGTAGTACACTCCTTGACATGCCTTATTACATCCTCCTTGAGGACCTTCCAAGAGAACCTCTCTCTCACCTACCTGTATGTCTTACTAATCCATTGGTGCCCTGCCATCGGTGAGTCATGACATGCCTGCAACACTTTGGCCTTGAAGGCCGATTCAGGAACCAAATAGATTTGACCCTTGTAATAGATGAGGTCATTTATAATCCTAAAGTTATCATCCTATACCTGTCCATCCAATAGATGACAAGTGAACTGATCCTTTGCATACTCCAACACAAGTGGTCCTTCCAGTCAACCGATACACCGGTCATGGAAAAAATGGATGGCCTCTTGGACAATGCATCAACCACCATGTTGTTCTTCCCTTTGACAAATTCAATGTCAAAATCATAGGATTGTATTCTTCTTACCCATTTCTGCTTCCTTTAATTTAAGTCCTTCTTCTCCAATAGGTATTTAAGACTGTTATGATCTGATTCGACCACAAATCGTGCACCTACCAGATATTTCTTGAATTTGTCTAGTGTGTGCATGATAGCCAACATTTCTTTGTCATAAATTCTATAGAGTAGCTCAGGACCCCTGATTTTTCCTATCTCATAAGCAAGAGGGTTCTTGTTCTGCATCAGTACGACCCCTATACCTTCTTCTGAGGCATCACACTCCAAGGTGAAAGGCAGGATGAAATCTGGTAGAGCTAGGACTGGGCACATGCTCATCACCTTTTTCATATTATCCATCATAATTTGAGCTTCTTAACTCCATTTGAAGTCTCCCTTCTTAGTCAAATCAGTCAAGGGTGCACACAGCTGAGAAAACCCTTTGACAAATTTCCTGTAGTAAGTACACATGCCTAAAAATCCCCTCAACTCTGTGAGTGTCTTAGGAATAGGCCACTCCATAATGGATTTTATTTTATTCCTATGTACATGTACCCCTTTTTCTCCAATGATGTGTCCCAAGTAAATAAATTCTATCATTCCAAACTCACATTTGGACTCCTTAGCGTATAATGAATGTTCCTCCATGATAGACAATATTTGGTCCACATGCCGAACGTGTTCCTCCCACGTCTTGTTGTAAATGAGCAAGTCATCAAAAAATACTAGTAAGTGCTTCCTCAACTATTTGTTGAACACATGGTTCATGCAAGATTGGAACGTAGTTGGGGCATTGGTTAACCTAAATGGCATCACCAAGAGCTCATAATGGCCATAATGACATCTGAAAGAATTTTTTGAGATGTCCTCCTCCCTCATCTTGATTTGATGGTAGCCAGAATGTAGGTCAATTTTTTAAAAATAGACAACCCCATGTAGCTTGTTTAGCAATTCATCAATCCTAGGTATAGGGTACCTGTTTTTTATTGTCTTTTTATTCAAATCCCAGAAGTCAATGCACATCTACATAGTTCCATATTTCTTCTTGACCAACACTACTGAAGAAGAAAAAGGGCTAGAGATCGGCCTGATGTGTCCCATGTCCAAAATTTCTTTGATGGATTTCTCTATCTCGTCTTTATACTTCTTCAGATGCATGTACGGTGTGGTGATGACCATTTTAGCCCCTGTTTCTATCTCAATGATATGCTCAAACCCCCTGTCTAGTGGCACCCCTGGAGGAATTGATCCAAACACTTTGTGGTGCTTGTCAAAGATCTCTTGGATATCTTGGGTGTACTGAACCTTACCTTTCTCATCCACATGTGCCAAAATCCTACATTCCGCTGCATACATAATATCCTCCCTCATGAAGATGGCTTCCATCCTCTTGGTTGTAACTACCTTAGCAGAATTACCTATAATGCTTCAGAGAACTACCTTTCGTCCACCGTCCTCTGTAAAATACATTTCCGTGGTCTTGTAGTTGGTGGTGATAGTTCCTAATGTGATGAATCATTGAACTCCAAGGATTATGTTAGTGTCTGGCAGATCCATCACATAGATGTCCTGTTCCAACTCATGCCTACCTAAGGTAAGCTTCATACCTGGAATGTACCTGTCACAAGGCATAGTGCTTCCATCTTCTACCTCCACCTTGAACCCTTCAAATTCCACGATGGGTATATGCCTCCTTCTCAACAATGTTGAGTCAATGAAGTTGTGAGAGGCTCCCCCATCAATCAATACTGATACCTTCTTCCCTTGAAATACTCCTCTCATCTTGAAGGTGTTAAATTTGGGCACCCCACTAATAATTTCCAAGGTCTCTTTCCCCTCAACCATACTATCCAGTCCTGTGACCTCCTCCTCTATTGTCTCTGTGGTTTCGGCCTCCATGTTATGAAGTTGGTCGTAGTCTTCCTCCTCCTCATTGTCTGAGGTCACCTCTATGTAATTCACTTAGCCATGGCCCATGCACTTGTGTGATGGGTTCCATGGTTCTTTGCACATGAAGCAAAGTTGCTTCTTTCTCAGTTCCCTCCTAGTGTTATCATCCATTCCACCACATCCCTTGTCAAAACTCCTTGGGTCACGTCCCCCATGGTTCATTGGAGGTCTTTGATCTCTTCCTCTGGTGTTTAGATGTGGCCTAGGTACAAACTAGGGTTTGGAAGCTGTTCCTAGGTCCTTGGTTATCCAAATGGCATCCTGTAGGTTGGTAGGATTAAAATCCTTTACCCAACCCTTCAAGGGTTCCATAAACCCTTCAATGAAAATCATCATAAGCCTAGTTGGTGATATATCATGTACCATGACTTCTAGCCTTTGGAATTCCTCAATGTATACCTCTGCTGCTCCTATTTTCCTGAGTTGTGTGAGCTCCCGAAAGTTCATTTCAAGATCCCCCTAATCAAATCTGTTAATGAGCCTCTGAGTAAATTCTATGTAGGTCACTATATGATTGTGTCCTAGTGTGGTGAGTCCATGGTACCACCAATCATGAGCCTTATCATCCAGGTACATAGTGGAAAATTTGATGGCTTCCATACCCCTCATGGGATTAAGCTACAAATAAAAATCCAACTTATGTACCCATGTCTGTGCTATCATCTTGGTCGTACCATCAAAGTATGGAATTTATATCTTCCCTGCTCTTCGTTCGAACTCATAACTGCTCCTGTGGTTTAGCCTTGGCTTATTTCTGAACTTGATTTGGCAGTATTGATCCAGGGACATCTTCCTCTAAATCATCATATCCAAGACAGGGTACTCCTTAGTACACTGTGCCATCTTATCAACAAAGTCATCCACCTACTCTTGTTGTACCTGTTCATATGTGAATGTGAGTAATTATGGCCTAGGGTTAGCCCTGCTACCCATGTTTCCATGTGATGTGCCCCCTCCATAGATTCCCTTGGACCTGGGAGCCTCTCCTGGATCAAACCAGATTTCACCATGGGATCCACTAGCATATTTGCTTCCATGCGTCTTAGGGTCTTTCCCCTAGTGAGTCATCTGCATCAATAACCGACTGATCATCAAATGGTTCTCATCAATATTCCTCAGATTCCAATCTACCTTCTTCAAGGTCTTAGTTATTTCGGATGGTCCCCTTCGGTTTGTCTCTTGGCTTTCCTGTAAATGGTGGACCAGGTTTCCTTTTGTAAGGTTTAAGGTTTGATGAGATTTGTTGAATTCGAATACCAAGAAAGCCAAGACCTATGGCTCATGGTCATATCCCGATCCCTCCATTTTGGCTTCTGTTTCACTAGCCTGCTTCTTCCTTCTTCCCATAAAGATACCACTGTACCTCTACATGCGCTAATCCTCATAGGTTTGGAGGATCAGAGCTCTGATACCATTGTAATGATCCCAATATAATTTTTTTGCTTGGAATCACTAACTAACCACTGATTTGATTATTAAATGTTGTGTATGTAGGTTGTCCATGAAAATTTCGGCCTTAGGGGTTATTCATTTATTCAGCCATAGATTATACAAGCATTATTGCCATCATATGAAGAACATCAACAATACATAAGATAGGAACCACAAGCAATAGTTGAACTTTATTATAAGAAAGCAAGCACCTGATATAAATAATGAAGAAGATCTGGAATTGCTTCAAATGTATTCAAGAAAATAATAGAGATGCATACAAAATGCTCCTGAATATACAAAGAAATCCCCCCAAAGGCTGTAATAGAAGATGAATGTTCAACTACAAACTAGGGTTTAAGACCAACCCTTAGGCAACTAGTACGGACCTATTGGGTGATGGTACGTCCTGCTGAAGATAATGGATACCAAGGGTTTGGCCCTCCTAAAGATGAAGTCCCCCAAATTATGCAAAATGCCTCCCAATGATAGATCAAGGCAATGGAATCCTCCTCCTGAAGTATGGAGCTCAAACACTGAAGCCTCCTCCTCAAACTGTAGAAACCCTAAACTGGTACAGCCCTACTAAAACCCTAAATATGGCCAATAGTATGGAATATATGAATATGGGCTTTGAATCCCCTAAAACTCTCTAGGACGATAGACCAAGCCACCACAAGTCCTTGAGAGAAGTTTCAAGATCAGATCTAGCTTATGGCCTTCTAGATCTGAGAAACATTGAATCACCAAATCATCCTCTTCCTCCTGAAATTGTCTCAACCTGCTAATAGATGATTGGGACATGGTAACTCAAGAAGCCCTCAAACTGATGAGAAAGGGCTTGCAAGAAAAACCCTAATGTTGAAAACCTTCTAAGATTCCTCAATATGATGGATTGAACTCTTCCTCAACAAATGGTGTGCCCCTGCAAGAAAAACCTAGCTAGTATGACCTTGTTGATCCAGCTGGTATGGCACTACTAGTCCTCCTGAATCGATGATAGATGTAGAAGGGTGTGGGTGGAGTATTTCATCTCCGAGACCATGCTTGGAACAAGGTGAGTGGAATCTTTCACCACTAATTTGTTCACTAGGGTTTGTAATATCAAAACCCTCAAAATTGTATGCTCAAGAGCATCAACAAGAAAATACCAAAATACAGAATGAATGAGAGGTGCTCCCTAGCCTTCTCTTTATACTTTTTTCTATTTCTTTGTTGAGTTAATTTAACCTCGAGGGTTAACTCCTAACTCAACCTCCAACGCTTCTATTTCTTCATTAAGTTATCTTTTTAACTCTTTTCACCTTTTCATTAAGTCAACTTAAGAATATAACGTTAGTTTGGTTGAATTTCCCCCTCAATGTGAGACAATGGCCTAGTGGGGATTCCTAGGCCACTAAGTCATCCCAAACCTCCTCAGTTAGAGGTGGGGGACATTACATGTAGGTCACAGACAAAATAGAAAACAAAAAAAGCATAGGAACAAAACAAAAACACTTATCTGTTAATGATTAACCAACTCACTTATATGTTAATGATTAAGGATAATCCAAGGGATATACCATATATTTATCATGGATAACCCAAGGAATGTACCATCCATTTATCATGGATAACCCAAGGAATGTACCATCTGTTTATCAGGGATAACCCAAGGAATGTACCATCCATTTATAAGGGATAACAAAAGGGTTGTACCATTCATTTATCAATGATAACCCAAGGACTATAGCTAGGAATATCATGTAGCTAAGAATATCACAATTGGGGACTCAAGGGACTCACTTATAGGAAAAATATTAGTAAAATAACTAGCAACAAACTTGTTGCTACAGTGAAACTCACACTATATTTCACTCTTCAGGACAAACAACCTGGTTCTTTGACAGTGCAACTCAAACATGAGTTCACTCTTCAGGCCTGACAACCTGGTTCTTTGACAATGCAACTCACCTCTGGGCTCAGGCATCTCTTTCACTTTTATACAATTCCTCAGGTGATCCATCATTTCCCAAGGTGTTCTCACGCAAGAAAATGCCAAATTGCTACTAGAATTCCACTAGAAATATATATCATGTGGAAATCATCCCAATCTGCATAACATGCATACAATTAGTATGAGACATCATCATTTAATTATAATTTTCAAATATATTTTACACAAGAAAACATAATTTCCCAAACATGAGTCTTTTTGCTCATAATTGTTTGGCTCTTGCAGTAGTATATATCGGTCTTCCTTATGGGCATACATCATTTCTATATCCAATACCATTCTTTCAACAATTTTATCAATTCCATGCAGCCAAACAAATTGTTAGTATATCGTAACAATTTTCAATTACTAATTTATCAAATATGGTTATATAGGAAAATAAAAACTCCCAAGCATGGTTTTTCTTCTCATTATTTCCAGTTCTTACAGTTGTAGATATCAATATTTCTTATGGCCATACATCATTTCCATATCCAATACCATTCTGCCTACAATTTCCTCAACTTTCTTGTAGCCAAACAAGATTGTTAGCACTCATGCATATTTTTAGCAGTTCATGAAATGATATCAAAATTATATCTACCCAACAATTCAATCATTTCCAACCATTATTCATATTTAAAAATGGCATTCTATTATTCATTATATTATCTATAAAAACACTATCATTAATTATACATGCACTAGCAACACATCAATATTTTCATAATGCAATCAAACTTATCAATAAATAAAACTAATGTGCCAATAATCCTGGCCACATATACATAATGCATCATTGCATTGATTCTGGAATACCATATGTTCATTTCATATATTCCACCATGTGAGTTGGAAGGTATGGCCCATACCTCAATACACCATCCAAAACCATTCTCACAACCTGTCTGATCCTTTGGATACCTTCCACTTCAACCCATACACAACACTAGGAACATCATCCCTTAGTGTTATTTATCGTAGGCAAAACGATTATAGTCCAAACCTCATTTACATAGGAAATAACCATCATGCACTTGGATATCACTATATCATTTCCATATCCAAACTCATCATGGCCTCACACATGACCATCTCAAATGACATTCATTATTACAACAGGAGTATGTCTCTTGACTTAACTCGGTTATGAATTCATAACCAACATAACACAATATGCAATTAAATTTCCCATAAATGCATTCAAGCAACAAATAATATTTCCATACTCAAGGACTCCCTCCTTGGTATCAATTCAAATATTGATATTAGAATGAGGGAATTATTACCTTCATTCCCTTCAATATTTTAATGTTATAACAACCCAAAATGCATACCTGCATGGCTGTAATTATCAATTTACTTGATGCTACCTAATCTTTTACATTTGTAGAAGCTCGTCGGTTCCCTTCACTAATTTTATTGGTAAACATTTTCTCCATACTATAGTGGCTTCCAAGGGCAGGGCAAAGCTAGTGATTACAGAGAATGCTATAGATAGAAAGGCTATAGATTGGTCTTCATATGGACGGATACCATAAGCAACAATATTGTCATGCTATAATCATGTTTCGTGGATACGAATTCCATCATTAGTTTTATTCAAATATCATAAATTCATTATTTCATATATATATATATATATATTAACATACTATTCTTAGTCTATAATCATGCCACCAACATGTTCAGGCATGTCTACATGCACAAACACACATCAACATTCACCAAGCATTTGATCCTTCATGCCTATTTTATGCACATGCATTCTATCTTTATTCTATGCATCCTGCATCAATTCTATCATGCACTCCAATGCATATCCATTTCATATTAATCTATTATTTATATTTATTGTTGTATATGGTTGTCTTTGAATTTCTGTAGAACCTTGTTGCTCTGTGCACTACTATTTTTCTCAACTATGCACCATTGGCCCTTATTCTACACCTTCTAGCCAAGCCTCACTTGATCATTTTGTATTTCCATCCACTAGCTGGTCCACTACTGTTGCCATCTCGCAACTACTTTATGCAAAGAATTATGTCCCAACATCTTTTGGATAAATTCTCAATATTCATAGTGTTCTAACATGCACTATTTCAGCTAAATATTAACACTAAAATTCAATTAACCACTTCCTATTTTTCTTGACCAAAATGGTCTTGGAATACCGTTATCATTGAATGGAATTTCAACATTCTGAAATACCTCTTTCATGTCTTCTTTCTAACATTATCTTCCACACATGGATTTTCTCAATATTAAATATCTCTCTTCACTTCATTGAGTGATTCAATGTGAATCACTTTTTTGCCACTCAATACCACCCTTCTCCAATGGAAATCCCACCCTTTTCCATTTGCACATGTACCTTGCTTTTTCTCCACACTCTGAAAATAGAGGCATTTTTCTTGCTTGTGTAATTTTAGACAAGAGTTGCTAGATCATATCTGACAATTCCTTCTTCCTACATTCCCATGATTTCCCATAGAGATTATTGATCAAACCATAAGTCACACCTCATCTCATGATATCCTTTCTCCTTATTTTGTAACAAGCTTTGTTTCCTTTACTATATTTCTATATTCAAGGTTATGGAGTCATGATTTCTTTTTGTGCATGCAATGCTATTCTTTACTTTTTGGGTTCATACCCTATGTGAAATATCTATTGAAATTCCTTTGCAGTCCATTCAATATTTATAGAATTTTAATACTAATATTCATTTGTGTTTATTCATACCCTTGAAAACCTTACAATACCTTCCTTGCACTTTCCTTTGTAGACTTCCCATAGTGACAGGATCTTTCCTATCTCTTCTTCCATTTGACTCTATCTCAACACTCTCCATGTCAACATGAAAACCTATGAACTCTTCCCCATGGAAATAATATCCTTGATCATATTCCATAACTCCAACCCTCATATAAGAACTAAATTTTATTTCTATATCTCTAATTTTGCAACAAAACTTCATGTAATAATCACTGTTAGAACATGCGTATCATAAAACATTTCATTAATTAGAATACATGTTATTTCTTCAATTTATGAAGGACACATTGCACCAATTCAAATTTTTATTTTCTTGATGCATTCATCCCCGAAACAACTTCCCAACGACTGTAATCTTTCCCGAAATCAAGCTCTCATTTAAAAGTTATAGCCCTCCAAATTTCATGTACATGCCTACGACATCTCCAAATACTCAAAGTCCTGAATTATTCTCTCTCTTCAAAATCCATGGTGGGGATCGATCTACCTTCATATCCAATGGTCCTAATCAAGAGCGCACGACCTCCTGATAATTAACTCCCTTACAACTTCACCTTGCTCTTTCACTCTCCTTCGTCGATCTATCTTAATGAATTCATTGTGGATCTAAGTCACATTTCTTCTTCATACCTTCCATGAACCCACCACCAACACTTATTTGTTTTTCCTTCATGGACTCATGGACTCATAAACTTGTTACCTTCCTTTCATAAATTCATCCAAAAAGTCTCAACACTTAACCATTTTCCACTTCTTTTGACTCACAAACTCACAATATTGTAACTTTTCTTTCATAAGTCCATCCGAAAAGTCTCAACACTTAGTCATTTTCCACTTCTTTGGATTTGTAGACTCATGAACTAATAATATTTTAACCTTTCTTTCATAATTCCATCCAAAAAGTCTCAACACTCAGTCATTTTTCCACTTCTTCAGACTCTTGGACTCACAGACTCATAAAATCACAATATTGTAACTTTTCTTTCAAAAGTCCATCTAAAAATTATCAATATTTAGATTATTTTTCTGTCAATTCAAAATCACGAACTCACAGACTCGTGGACTTATGGACTCATGAAATCATAATTCTCTCTTTCATAAGTCCGTCCAAAAAGTCTCAACACTTAGTCATTTTAACACTTCTTCATACTCACAGACTCTTGGACTAATAGACTCATAATATTGTAAATTTTCTTTCATAAGTCCATCTGAAAAGTCTCAATACTTAGATTATTTTTCAATCTATTTGGACTGACAAACTCATGGAATCATGGACTCACAAAATCATAATAAGTCCCAACACTTAGGCATTTTTCCATCTTCGCAAACTCGTGGACTCACGAACACACAGACTCACAATAAGTCCCAAAACATAGCCATTTTTCCATCTTCGTAGACTCACATACTCATGTACTCACAGACTCACAATAAGTCCCAACACTTAGCAAATTTTCTATCTTCGTGGACTTGCGGAATCACAGACTCATAATAAGTCCTAACACTTAACCATTTTTTCTTCTTACTTATGTTCAAAATTTCCAAAGCGGCTCAATTCTTCACATTACCCATGAAATTTCTCTCAATATTACTGTCTTCATTTCAAAAAATGAATTTCAGACATCCTTTTTTCAGTATTCTATCAAAGAGTTTTCCTGCATAGTATGTAGTTTTCACTTTTATGTTCCACTAATTGGCCCATCCGTGCTCAGTGTTGAAAATTGGGCTCTGATACCGCTTTGTAACATGCCTCGCCACCCAAGCTGGGCCACATCACGAAAAACATTTATGGCCATCAACTCTAATACCACTTTGTAACGTACCCTGCCACCCAAGCTAGGCCACGTCACACAAAAAAATTATCTTAACAACTTTGATACCATAATGTAACGTACCCAACACTCAGCTGAGAAACATTACATGCAAAAACTCATTAAATTATTAAGATTTATTGCTAATTAAATTCATGTAGCTTATCAGTCACATATCACACACAATATTGACCAATTAACTTATACCAAAGTTCTGAATGCATCTAGAAACATATATTAAACATGAATATAATTTTTCAAGAAAAAAGTAAACACACAACATTCATATAAACCATTTACATAGTGGAATTAACATAGGAACATAACATAAGCACTTATCTATTAATGATTAATTGTCTGGCTACAAACAAAGGATGAGCCTCCCCGCCATAGGAACTTTTGATCATTTTCTCTCATCATCAAGCCACCCCCAAGATGAGGCTATGAGTCCACAAGGATATCTGACACACTATCTATCCACTCTCCACACAGAGCATCCCCAAACCTAGGTTCTAGTATCACAACAGTTCCAAACCTCCAGCTTTCTCTTTTTTCCCCACAACCTACACTACCCAAGGAATGTACCCCCTTCACTTCTCATAGTCACTCATGATGTACCATTCATTTATCAAGGCCACTAGTGCATTTAGTTGGCTAGGAATCACTTTTCCCACAACCTGGACTACCCAAGGAATGCACCCCCTTCACTTCTCATAGTCCCTTAGGTTGTACCATTCATTTATTAGGGACACTAATGCATTCGATTGACCATGAATCACTCATATGGGAACTCTAGTAACTCTCAGTTGTTTCCTATTTTGTCACAACAACCTTCACAAGGCTCTGAGATATTTCCTCCATAGGAAAATCACACCATAGGATCACAACCCGATTTACAGGAACATAGGCATGTTTATCAACATAAAAACACAACCAAGCAATGTTTTCCTTCAAGTATACCATGTTTGGTCCTCTTCCCAGCCCTCTTCTCTTCCTTTTTTGCCCAAAAACTGTGTGTATAAACTATCCCTCCTCTACATCTGAATTGCCTCTTCTTCCTTGCTTTCTTGACTCACACTCTTCTCAAGGATGATTGTACTTCATCCCATGCTCTCCAATAACTATAGAATGTGATCACTCACACCCACCCTCTTACATGAGTTTAATGATTTTCCTCTCATACACTCAATCAACAAATAGGAAGTTACACACAAAGATAATAATTTCAAGAATGTGGGTTGGATTAATAGCCATGAATAATTCCCCTTTGGACCACTCTCTCTTGTGGAATCATAGCCCCCGATCGTTCTTCATAACGATTATTCCTTTTATTAATTAATCAATGTTCATAACATGCAATTCATCCCCCTACCACATTAGATCAATACATGCTCTTCACCCCAATGCATTGACTCACCAACCCAATTCACATTTATACAATTACATTATAATTCGTGGGGATTAGAACTAGGGATGTCACATCATCATATTATTGCAATATTGTTATGGAGTTTGAGGTTGAGGAAAAATATTTCTCTGAGTAATCAAAAGAAATACCCCATACAGTGATCAAAATTTAACACGTCAGAGCCCGTCAAGAGGCTTCCACCATGTCCTAGAAGTACCATTAGATATTTTTCCATAAAAATAAAAGAATGTTTTTTTCCATTTTCTTGGGAAATGAAAATCTTTATTCAAAATTCCATATGAAGGATAGGGTTTTAAAACACCCATCATGTAATTTGGATTTAATTAAACTCACAGTGTACCACATTCTCAATTCCCAAGTTAATAAAATACCATCGTAGAAGCAATATTGAAGTAGATGAGAGAGGTTGTCCTATTACATTACTTTCTATCAGAAGAATGCATTCATGGAAGACGATAAGAGGTTCAACATTAAAATTTATGTTGAAGCCCATGTGAATCGTCACGGATCATTGGTAGCTCAAAAGAACTTTACAACACTTCGTACTCACAACTTGTGATGTACATCCTTTACTGAGGGACTAGAAGTCATTGGGCCTCTTGGGTATTTCAATAGAAATCAGAAGCATCAATGATCTTCCACTTTAAGTTCCCTCATCCATATCTGCATTCGTTTGTTATTTCTTCCATCAAGATAATTTATATTTTTTGGGTTCTGTACATTATATTCTTCTTTTTAGCTTGTAGTTTTCCTTTGCCTTGAATTCATATCGTCATGGTTTCGTGAAGCAATTGGTCCCAAGATTGTAGTCGAAACTTTATCTAGTCTAGCGGATTCCAGAATTAGTTGTTTAGGCTGAGCACCAGTTCTGCAAATGGGACAACTGGAATGCGAAAAAGAAGCCAACCTTTGTAATTCTCTTCCAACTCCCAGAGACAAACTACACAGTACAACCGATTTGTGAAATTCTATGATCGATACACAAACATGGGTAGACTCTCTAACATCGCAGAATCCAACCGCATGTTACACAGTCTTACTGATTCTTCTCCCATAAAAAAATTGATGATGCTCAGAATTTGATCTCCATCCACTCCATCTGGTAAATCTAGAAAACTGTGCCCAAATCCATATGTCATAAGCATGCAGTAAAAAGACCAGTAAAACTAGAAAAATATGTATCAGGGTAGTTATCTGAAGTTATCATAATTCATCCTTTCCATTGTCGTCTTGAGGGTGATTAAAACCCTTTCCTGAGCTCATTTTCTATATCAAATTGAATCCACAAAAACTTTCTTTCAAATGGGGAAAGTCGCTAATTGAGTGCAACAAGTACATGGGTAGTGGATAATCGTGATAGGAATGACCAAATTACTACATATGTGGGCTGAGTATGTGAGGGAGATCTTGGAAAATGACAAGGTTCCCAGAAAGGTAGTGTAGTGGAAGAATCAAACATGTTCATTTTCACTTATACTTTTATTTTTATGTCTTTTGCAACTTGTATGTTCTAAAAAAAACTTATAAATTAGAACATCTTTTAATCTAATAGTGAAATTAATGTTCATTTAAGTCTACTATGAACATTTTGAAATCTTTGAAATATTTTTTTTTTATTGCAGTGGATTAATTTTGATTTTACAAAATTTACTTGTTGCTTGGGTAGTTCATAGTATTGGTATGCAATTTAGATGATTAAATTGTTTTCACTTACAATAGACATGGAATTTATAGACTTTAAGTGAGAAATCATATTTCAATTGAGATATACATTTAGATACATTGAACATTTTAATATACAAAATGCCTTCTTGATTATTTATGTTTGACATGGGACAAATAGGACATCTGATTAATGCAATCCTTAAAATTATATTCTTTAGAAACCTAGAGAAAGAAGTTATTTTGTTTGATTATAAACAAGTTTAAGACAAGATAAACAAGTTTAAGAACCTATCAATTATTGTGCAGTTATAAGTGGTTTGCTCATTACTTATATTATGTGTACGTAGGGAGATAGTAACTTTGAAGTTTTGTTTAATGAAACTGTGAGAAACCTCACCTGATATGATCCCCATTTACTATCATTCTAGTACGTTTGCATATTTAGAATATTATAAATACTTAAGCAATGTTGAAAGTAATACTCAAGAACCATGTGTAATTTGTATTATCATTGGAATATAAAACTCGGGTTTAGAAAGGTCTTTTATAATATCCATATTCAATACACTTAGTGTATCATTTAAATCCAATGCACAAACACATGGACAAAATCCTGAAGGGTCGCCCCACCACTCATTGTATTGTATAATGCACTTGAGATTTTAGATCAAATGCACAAACACATGGAAAGAATCCCGAAGGGTCACCCCACCCACTCATTGTGTTGTAGAATGCACCTGGGATTTTAGATCCAATGCACAAACACATGGACATAAGCCTAAAGGGTCACCCCACCCACTCATTATGTTGTCAGGTCACCCCACCAACTCATTGTGTTGTAGAATGCACCTGGGATTTTATATCTAATGCACAAACACATGGATGGAATCTTGAAGGGTCACCACACACCCACTCATTGTGTTGTAGAATTCACATGAGTTTTCTATAGGTGCATTAAGTCTATTTCGTTGATGCTGGAATTCAATTTAACATAACAATTTTCTATAATCCCAAAATTGATTGATTAGTGAATTAAGTTGAGCTGAAAGCATTCCCAAAATGATTGTCTTTACTCACTTTATTTTATTACCCTTCTGAATATGTGTTTTCATCCAGTTATATTAAACCCAACACACTGACTTATGTGATTCTCCATATTCAAACGACCTTCTTCCAAAATTTGATGCGATTGCTTCAATAATTCAATCGGTGAAACACATACTTGGGAATATGAACATGACCCTGATTTGTATGAATCTGTTGTGGAACATTTTAACCCTCAAGTAATGAAAATGTTAGATTACTGGAACAACACCAATTTCAATCATAAATTCTATAAATATTTTTAATAAAATCAGTGTGACTCTTCATATTTTTGAACATGGCATAACAAAATTATTCTCATTCTTATGAATGACAAGATCTATTTTTTGGTGACTACTTCACTAATTCCGATGGTATTGATAGTACAGAAGATTTCATTGAATTGCGCTCACGATCCTTTGGCTCCTTCATAAAGTTATAGACCAATTCTTACATATTTCCATCCACTTGTATTCATGGCATATATTTACTTCATATGGAATTTAAATGACTAGAGCCAAAACCATTAACAAATGTAACCCTAATGGTAAGGTTACTTCTTTATTATGGAAAGGTCATGTACTTAATGGATTCAAAAACATAAAATAAATTAGTCCCTTTTTAAAAACGATAAAGTGGGGACCAAGATTCCTTTATTAGTCCCCGTCGAAGGCATAAAGGGACTATAGCGATCGATAATTCGTTGACTTTATATTAGTTTGTTGTTTGACTACAAATTTTTGCATACTTTCTAATGTTCGACATAGAGAACTAAAAGCATTATTTTCTATATATGTGATGATCTGATTGGATGATAGATTTGAGGTCTTATTTCCAGCTCCGCTATTCCTAATGAATTATATGTTTCCATATCCAAAGTTTTATCATGTACGATACTTTTTTTATTTGTACTAATCATATTGAAATGTTTAGATATCCAAGGTTTATAGTGATCGATAATTCCAAAGATTATAACCTTCTATTGTGATTTATTTTTTTATTTGAGATATTATTATTATTACTCCTTTGTATTTGTATTGAAATGTATTGACACTTTTTTTGAGGTGCATGAATAGGCCTGGCAACTTAAATGTTTACATGACGCGAGGTCCTCAAACAAGCCTGGCCACTTAAATGTTTATATATTGCGAGGCCCTTAGACAACCTGACAACCTTAAATGTTTATCTAAATAGGATTCTCGAAGTACATTTTTCCTTGAAATTTTCCATACAATATTGCAGTGAATTTGGAGAATATTGTTGTCCATCGCCAGTTGAATAGGCATTGTATGTTTCATATTTCTTCTAGGCTTAGAATGCAATTTCTTCATCGTTGAAGCAACACACATTGTTTACTAGTTCGGTGGGTCCTTCTTCTTCGTTGGTTCATCGATTGTTGCTTGTTGTTGTTAGTTAGTGTTAAATTTACATGCAACAACGAGAGCCATTCTGCTGGAGGATGGCTAAGACCCTAGACAAGATCTAGGGCCCCCAGTGCACTCCTGGGGTATGTGGCCTAGAACCAATATTGATGAAGACCCTAGATATGTCTAGGGCCCCTGGTTTGTAACCAGGGCCCCTGGTTTGTAACCAGGGTAACCATGACTGGAGCATGGAAGTCTTGGTTTGTAACCAAGCAGTTGAAGACCCTAGATATGTCTAGGGCCCCTGGTTTGTAACCAGGGCGCCTGGTTAGTAACCAGGGTAACCATGCCTGGGGCATGGAAGTCTTGGTTTGTAACCAAGCAGTTGAAGACCCTAGATATGTCTAGGGCCCCTGGTTTGTAACCAGGGCCCCTGGT
>JZKD02S0248041.1:94122-116524 GCA_000966675.3 Picea glauca
GGGGTGTAGTTGTGTATTATATTGTTCAGTGTATTAATTCCTATGCTCAGGTTTCCAGGTTGAAGGTGTTTTGGTTGCAGCGAATGTGTACTCGACCCTCTTTGAGCCCATATGTGCAAAATGCAACTCTCCTGCTTCTGCTTTTTATTTGATAAGTGATGATATGATTGATTGTCTGCGATGCAGTGAAAAATTTCCATATATATATGGACATTGCCTCAATCTTTCCATTCGAATTGTGGGAAACACAACTGTGCATTGTACAATTAGGCAACCTATGTTAAAATATGTTCTTCCTGGGTTAGTAGAATTTTCGTATGAAGCATACCTATAGAAAAAGGCAAGAAGTGTCTACATGATGCGCGACTTTCGGATACACAACAAATTTACCTTAAATGAGGACAATGCAATATTGCATATCGACTAAAGAAAAAAAAAAAAAACAAGAAAAAAAATCATATCAAGATTTGGCAGGAAAGGAAAATATCTCATATGTCTCTGCAATATTTCTTGAACACCTAGACGAATGTTCGTCGGACTTGATTACTTGAGAATCTAATTACAAATTCAATCGATGTTGTTATTTTGATGTTTTCTTGCATCTCCCAGTAAGAATTTTGCAACGTGTCTCTGCAATATTTCTTCAACACCCAGATGAGTGTTCGTCAAACTCGAGTACTTGAGAATCTAATTACAAATGCAATTGATGTTGTTATTTTGATGTTTTATTGCGTCTCCCAGTGAGGATTTTGCATATTTGTTTCGGAGTGAAAAATTAAGAAAAGAAAAGTGGTGGGTGGTAGTGTCTTTGATGGAGGATCTTGCACGTTTGTTGGGTGCCCAAGTTCGACAATTGCTTTTCAACTATTTAGCCATGACAGGATTTATGCAATTTTCTTTCGGGTGCAGGGATGATTTTAAGGATGGAAAATTATTTTTAAATGTAGAAACCTTTGTGAATCTTACCAATCCTTCATATTCCAACTATGAAATGTTTGGTGATATTTTTGTAAAAATATTCAAAATTCTAAGGATTTTATATAGTTTGTATAAAATTTTGGCTATTTTTAAGGTAAAATAATTTTATCCTATCAAATTTGGGAGAATCATTTTTAGAATAGCGAATATGTTTTTGGGGAAAACCTTGGAAAATTAGCCCATGAGCGAAATTTAGCCCCTAAAATCATTCATGTTCGGGTGCCCGAATAAAATAAAAATTTGTCTCCAACTATACATTTATGGTATGGTATCTATAGTTTCTCGATGTCGTAATTGAAAAAAAAAGGGAAATTGGCATGGATTGAAACTTCATCTTGAGATATTCAGATCTTGCTATAGAGATTGCATGTGCATAAGATTGTTCAGTCCAAAAATGATATCAAATTGTTTTATGTAAAGGTCGATGTGTGTTTCTCTATGGAACCTTGTGGGATATTTCTTGCGGCTTGTTTGGAGTTTACTTGGTTCTTGGTTGTATGATTCGTCTGTCAATTTGTATATCACAGAAGTCTGAGTTTTGTTTGGAGGACACGAAACAATAGAATTGCAATTTTTTAGCCAGCCAGCCCGCAAGTCTGCCTGTTAGTTTGTATAGCGCAAAACTCTGGGTGTTGTTTGTAGGACACAGAACTATAGAGGACATGCTTTTCCCTTTAATATAACCTCTATGATGAAAATGTAGTATGTGGCTCATTTTAGCACTTTTCCTTGATCGATGAACTTGGTAAAATTAATCTCCTGGAATAATTTGAAATAAACGAATATATACTATGTGAAGTCCAATGGAGCTATCATATCAACAAGAGGCCCTTAATATTCAAATTGGTCATTGTTATACTTGCGGTGATAGAATTTAAAAAAACATTGTTTTGTTTACTTCATTTTTTTTTTAAATAAGAGATTTAACATCCTTTAATAATTTTATGTAATTAAATTATACAATATCAATATTTAATATTAATAATTTAGTATTTGAAAATAATGTTTTTAGGTAATGTTAGATAGTTGATAGGGATCACCATTCGTAAACAATCAAAATCTTGATCCCACCAGCCCTGGAGTCTTTCTGTCAATTTGTATATCGAAGAACTCCGAGTGTTGTTTGGAGGACACAAAACAATAGTGCAATGTTGAGCCATCCAGCCCGCAAGTCCACCTGTCAATTTGTATATCACGAAACTCTGGGTGCTATTTGTAGGACACAAAACAATAGAGGCCCATTAAAATTCAAATTGGTCATTGTTATACTTGCGGTGAAGCTAAGAAAACTTTACTTAAACATCCAAAAATTGATTTTCTTGTAACTTTTCGACTCTTCTCTTATACAAACAGATCCTGGAAACTATAAAAATCACTCACCATATATATTCCTTGATTGAAGAACCTGTTAACATGTTTAATGCACTTCATAGTTACAGTTAAGACCATCAATGGGGCTTTCTTACAACAATTCCCGCTTCCAAAAATTGCTATCCGCTTTCTTTTTTGCCCTCTGCTTTCCCTTTCTGGTTACTTACTCATTTTTCAGAAAATGTATAGGTGTAGGATTTGGCGGATCCACATATTCATATTTCCATTGTTATTTTTATATCACTAGCCTGACCGACCACTTCCCCATTTCATATTGAACAAACTTTTTGAATCGCGGGTTCTGCATAGGCGGGTTCAAAATTGCAATTTCATTATTCTATCGCCTGCAAACAACACCCAGACTTCCGCGATTTATAAATTAGAAAACAAATTCCCCTTCATATCATTTTCTTTCGCTTTCTATTTACTTGGTCCTTTTTCCGAATGTATCATGCTTTTATATACAACACCCGAAGTTTTGCAATATACAATCTTCCCTCTCAACATTGCACTTCCACTATTCCCTTACGTACAAATAACACCCAATATTATGCTATATACAAATTGACGACTGAAATCTTTCACTGAGATACAATTTGACCATCGGCCCCTCACATATCCTAGGTATATCTTGTGACCCCATTTTTTTGTTACCCGCCGGACCACTTTCCATACTTGGGCATTTCTTGGAACCTGTTTCACAGGTTGGCAGGTGGAGGAAATGTACAATGATTGGTATCTCTTCACCATCCGTGCTACCTTCTTACTTATTTCTAGATATGAAATTATTAAGCATTAATGCTAGTAGTTCATTGTGCAGGAACAATTAATATTGTCATTATGTCTGGAAGGTCGAAGAAGATTTTTCATTACTACGAATTAAACCAATATTTGCGGAGAAGAGTGTTATCCTTTCCAAGTATTTATTTCAAACATCATGCAATCTCTTTTGTGCGTCAGCTGGTTGGATCCTTTAAGAAATCTCTAATTCTTAATCACTCTTCGTTGTCACCACCACCTTCGCACTTTTTTCTAAATATGAAATTAGTGAGCTTTAATGGTAACAACTCATTATGCATGAACCCTAGATATTGTCATTGATTAGCGAAAGGCTTGAGGATATCTTCCATTGATATGCATTAAACCAGGATTTGCGGATGGTTATATTATCCCTCCCCAATTTTCATTCCAAACATCGTCTGGAGAAAATAGAAATTCTCGTTAACTTGTGGTAGCAGTGCTATCCAAATACAGTAAACACCTTCATGCATGATGGCCATAGGTTCCAGTATTCCAGGGCATATTCTTACTACTCATATCCCTCCTCCCAGGAGAAAAAAAGGAGATGGTCCCTTGGTACATCGAGAGATATATTTCAATCCAAATAATTCCAGGGAAACCCTGCCTGCTCATAGAACCTGCCTAGTTGCATTGATGGTTGGCGGAGAGGTTGATTCCATGGATTCTGAGATGGAATAAGATGATCTGATGGACGATTATACGACAATGGATGATGTCAATGTAGACATTGTTCCCACTCCTGCACCCAAATTGAAATCAACCATAATGGGCGAAACTTCCCACCTTAATGATGGAGGTCCTGACAACACCAAAAGAAGGAGTTTCAGAAAAGAAACCAACGTTGAATGAAATATATTCTTTGTAGCTCGAAATTAGGCATTCCAAAGGTCCAAATTAGTTTGTTCTAGGTGGAAGTCTTTCACTGTAAGGAAATTATATGTTGATACTCCTAGATATATATTTCAAGCCAAGAAAATATTCAATTGTGAGACTACTATTATGTTCTATGGATATACAATTAACATCTTAGGGATTGAGGACCAAAACTCCCACTGGTGCAAGGAATATTCCTACTAATCATCTCCTTACACCCAAAATGGACTAATTTGGGCCTTTGAAATTGCACGTGCAACCTGTGTCCCCGAAGTTTTCGACTGTGGAGCGGCGGTTTCTTGGTGGGTTCTAACTTTCAGTTAAGGGCTATTCCATTTTCCCTTCAATGTTTTTCGTCTTCTTCCTCACCAGAAGCTTCTGAGAAATATCAATTTTACCACAGGATGATCCATTGAGGAGAAAGATGCAAGGATTTCCTAAAAAAAAAGCATGGTAATTAGTTTTGTATGCATGTTGAAGAGCATCTTGATGGCTCCTACATGTTGCAGATCTCGTGTCTGTGTTTGTGGTAGATATGTTCAATGTTTTGGCCCAAAGAACTGGGTCTAATTTCTAAGGATAGATATATAATGCTCAGTGTTTTTTTTTTTTTGAATGGATTTGCTATTAAAAAACATTTCCTTGGATTCTTGGTTGTTGCTTCTTTTCTGGATTTAAAACCTATTCTCATTGGCATGGTTCAATAGTCTAGTAGTTCTTTGATATTGTATTTACTTAGGTAATTTGTTCTAAAATGGAGAATCTAACAATTATATGACAATGTATTGTGTCGATCCATTAGGATTTTATGCAAACAAAAAATGAATTACACATGGTTTCAAACCAACGTTCAATTCTATTTGTAATGCAGATAGAAAATAGCAATACCAAATCACAATGTTGTAGCAAGATCATCATTTTTGTTTCTAGACATGCAATTATTAAGCTTTAATGCTAACAACCCATAATGCAATAATTCTCATACTTAAGTTAATATGTTACAGTCATGGAAGAATGTATCAAGAACAGACTTACACCCACAAGTTGCAATAAAATCTAATATTCAACAAAGTATTTGTTGAAAATTACTAGAAAATGATGGTTTTGCAAGTTGAAACCAATTCGAACTTACGAAAATTTCCCTCCGCCTTTCTATTTTCCCACTCTTTTATCCTCTGTAGTTTCTCTTTCTGGTTACTTAATCATTTTTTCCAAAAATTCCTTACTGCGCAGGTTGGTGGATTCACATGTTTCGACCAAGCGCTTCCCCTTTGTCTAAATTGCACTTTCCATTGTTCTGTGACCTGCAAATAACACTCTGGCTTATGCGATATGCAAATTTACTTCGGTACTCCCACATCATCGCCTCCTTTGTGTTACACATTTTGCACCAAAATTTTTTGATATATACAATTTGACATTCAAGGCCTTACAGCTCCTCGGGAACACGTCACCCTATTTTGAAGCCCGTCCAATTGCTTTCCACACTTGAAAATTTCTTGACATCTCTTTGGTGAATCGTTGATTTCGCGGGTTCAAGAAATTTCAAATTTCTAGATGTTGCTTCATGTGCCTGCTACCTTCATATTTCTTTCCAAGTCTATGCAATATGTAAACAACTTATCCAACAACATACATAAAAGATCTTGCCATGAAATGGAATATCTATTGCATATTTGAATATATTGGACCTTCTTTTCCCTCTTCTATACTTGACCAAATTGTTGTTTCTTTTTCCCCTCTACTCTCTCTTTCTCTTTACTTAGTCGTTTTTTCCAAAAATGTGACTCCGACCAACCAGTAGCCATTCAATGTCTAGGCACTTTTCAGATCATGAATTCCTGGACACCCGGGCTCTATATTGAAATTCCATTGTTCTGTCACCTGCAAACAACACCTGAACCTCCGCCACGGGTTTCAAAATTGGATGACAAGGGTTCCTTCATGTACGAATCCCTCATTCCATACTTAGAAACTTTTTGGATCGCGGGTTATTGGGCTGGCGGGCTCAAAATTGGGCCTCTATTTTTCTGTGTCCTACAAATAACACCCAAAGATCTACGATATACAAATTGACAGGAAGACTTGCAGGCTGGCTGGCTCAACATTGCACTTCTATTTTTCCATGTCCTCCAAACATCACTCGAAGTTCCACGATATAAAAATTGACAGATGGACTCCAGGTCTGGTGGGCTCAAGATTGTGATTGTTTACGAATGGTTATCCCTATCAACTATCTAACATTATCTAAAAATATTATTTTCAAATACTAAATTATTAATATTAAATATTGATATTGTACAATTTAATTACATAAAATTATTAAAGGATGTTAAATCTATTATTTAAAAAAAAATAAAGTAAACAAAACAAAGATTTTTTAAATTCTATCACCACAAGTATAACAATGACCAATTTGAATTTTAAGGGCCTCTTGTTGATATGATAACTCCATTGGACTTCGCACATTATATATTCGTTTATTTCAAATTATTACAGGAGATTATGTTTACCAAGTTCATCGATAAAGGAAAAGTGCTAAAACGAGCCACATACTACATTTGCGTCATAGAGGTATATTAAAGAGAAAATCATGTCCTCTATATTTCCATGTCCTATAAACAACACCTAGAGTTCCACGATATACAAATTGACAGGCAAACTTGGGGGCTGGATGGATAAAAAATTGCAATTCTATTGTTCAGTTTCCTCCAAACAACACTTGGAGTTCTGTGATATACAAATTGACAGACAAAGCATATAACTAAGAACCAATTAAACTCCAAACAGGCCACAAGAAAGATCCCACAAGGTTCCATAGAGAAGCGTGCATCGACCTTTGCATCAAACAATTTGATATCATTTTTGGACCGAACAATCTTATGTGCATGCAATCTCTATAGTGAGATTTGAATATCTCACACTCCCGCATCATACCCTCTTCTGTGATACACAGTTTTCACACAAAATTTTCAAGACTTGCAATTTGACCATCGGGTCCTCACGTCTCCTAGGGACCTATTGTCACCCTGCTTTGAAGCCCCTGCGTCCTTCTTCCATATTTCTCCATTTCTTGGAATATCTTTCGCGTCTCCAATTCCATACTGACTTTTTTCACTTGTGAATTCTCGGACATGTGGATTTCACTTCCAGTGTTCCTTGACCTGCAAAGAGTCTCCCCCACTTCAAAGATATAGAAATTGACTTCCATACTCCTACATCATCCCTCTTTTGTGTTACACAGTATGCACTAAAATTTTCGATCAATACAATTTGACCATAGGGCCCTCATGTCTCCTCCAGGACCCTTGTCGGCCTATTTTGATGCCCGTGCGCCCACTTTCCATGGCCATTTCTTGCAATCGCTTTTGTGGATCGTCGGGTTGTCGGGCTTAGACAATTTCCAATTCCTAGTCGTTGTTTTCTGTGCCTTCCACCTCCGCACTTCTTTCCAAGTATATGCAATAAGTATATAACTTCTCCAGAAACATGCACAAAATATCTTGCCAGGAAATGGAATATCTATTATAGATGTGAATATATTAGCCCTTCTTTTTCGTCTTTTATACTTAACCAAATTCCCATTTCCCTTTTCCATGTACTTTATCTTTCTCATCACTTAGTATTTTTTCCTACATCATCCCCTCTTCCGTGTTACACAGTATGCACTCAAAAGTTCTGATGAATACAATTTTACCGTCGGGGCCTCATGTTTCCTCGGGAACCCTTGTCAGCCTATTTTGAAACCCATATGACCGCTTTCCATGACCATTTCTTGCAATTTATTTTGCGGATCGTAGACAAATTCATATTCCTAGTCGTTGGTTTTTGTGCCCGCCACCTTTGCACTTATTTCCAAGTATATGAAATAAGTATATAACTTCTCCAGAAACATGCAGAAAAGAACTTTCTAGGAAATGGGATATCTATTACAGATGTGAATATATTATCCCTTCTTTTCCATCTTCTATGCTTAGCCAAATATCTGTTTCTCTTTTCCATGAACTTTATCTTTCTCATCACTTATTTGTTTTTTTGAAAATGTCTAGCTACGCAGGTAGGTGGACTTATAGGTTCACGTTTTCACTCATGCTCTTATATCGCAACACCGACCAACCGCTTCCCCATTCCATACCCATCCACTTCTCCGACCGCAGATTCCTGGTAAGTGGGCTCTAGATTGGACTTCTATTGTTCCATGACCTATGAACAGTATTGTGTCTTCCACAATATACAAATTTAGAACTAGACTCAGATCATACCATTTCTCGTATGATAGTCTACCTATCATGCCCTCTTTCATGGTACACATTTTTCACTGAAAACTTCTGAGACATACAATTTGATCATCGGGTCCTCACGTCTTCTATGGAACTATTGTCACCCCATTTTGAACCCCGTCTATCCATGTTCCATACTTCACCATTTCTTTGAATTTTATTTGTGGATCGTCGGGATGGCAGGTTCAAGAAATATCCAATTCCTAATCATTGTTTCCTATGTCAACGCCCTTTTGCAATTAGAAATTAGCAATTATATATAATATATTATTTCTAAGTATGAAATTAGCAAGCGTTAATTCTAAACCAAGATTTGAGGAAATCTCCCATTAATACACATAAAGCCAAACTTTTTCGATGGTTATATTATCCCTTGTGAGTGTTAATTTCAAACATCATGGAATGTTATTTGTGCATCATTGGGTTGGTCCGTTCATGAAATCGTCAATCCTCAATTCTGAAAATGAGTCCAACCGACCGTTTCCCTATTCCATACTAAGCCACTTTCTTGGAATTCCGCAAATATACAAACCAACCATTGAACTTCCCCATCATGCTCTCTTCCATTTTACACGTTTTGCAGTAAAAAAATTTGATACATAAAATTTGACTATGGTACACTCACCTCTCCTGAGTATCCCCAGTAAACCTATTTTGAATCTCATCTGACTGCTTTTCAGACCTTCCCATTCGTTCATTGCTCTCCCTCGTCTCTATGACCTTCACACATAATAAAAAAATGTTTATATATATATAGTACATTTTTCACTGAAAACTTCCGAGACATACAACTTTGCCATCGGGTCCTCATGTCTCCTGTGGAACTATTGTCACCCCATTTTAAATCACGTTCATCTGCTTTCCATACTTCGCCATTTCTTCAAATTTCTTTCGCCGATCGTCGGGTTGGCGGGTTCAAGAAATATCCAATTCCTAATCGTTGTTTCCTGTGCTCGTGCCCTTTTGCAATTATCAATTAGCAATTATCAATTATATATAACATCTTATTTCTAAGTATGCAATTAGAAAGTGTTAATGCTAAACCCAGATTTGAGAAAATCTCCCATTAATACACATAAAACCAAAAAGTTTGGATGGTTATATTATCCCTTCCGATTGTTAATTTCAAACATCATGGAATGTTAGTTGCGTGTCGTTGGGTTGGTCCGTTCACAAAATATTCAATCCTCGATTCCAAAAATGAGTCTGACTGACTGTTTCTCTATTCCATACTTAGCTAGTTTCCCATAATTCCGCAAATATACAAACCAGCCCCTGAACTGCCCCATCATGCTCTCTTCTGTTTTACACGTTTTGTAGTCAAAATTTCTGATACATAAATTTGACCATGGGACACTCGCCTCTCTTGATTATCCCATGTAACCCTATTTTAAATCTCGTTTGACCGCTTTTCAGACCTTTCCATTCATTCCTTGCTCTCCCCCGTCTCCGTGACGTTCACACATAATAAAAAAATGTTTATATATATATATAGTACATTTTTCACTGAAAACTTCCAAGACATACAATTTTACCGTCGAGTCCTCACGTCTCCTATGGAACTATTGTCACCCCATTTTGAATCTCATTCGTCTTCTTTCCATACTTCACCATTTCTTTGAATTTCTTTTGTGGATCGTCGGGTTGGTGGGTTCAAGAAATATCCAATTCCTAATCGTTGTTTCTTGTGCCCGCGCCCTTTTGAAATTAGCAATTAGTAATTATATATAAGATTTGATTTCTAAGTATGCAATTAGAAAGCGTTAATGCTAAACCAAGATTTGAGGAAATCTCCCATTAATACGCATAAAACCAAAATTTCTGGATGGTTATATTATCCCTTCCGATTGTTAATTTCAAACATCATGGAATGTCAGTTGCGCATCATCGGGTTGGTCTGTCCATGAAGTCTTCAATCCTTGATTCCAAAAATGAGTCCGATCGACCGTTTCCCTATTCCATACATAGCCACTTTCCTAGAATTCCACAAAAATACAAACCGTCCCCTGAACTTCCCCATCATGTTCTCTTACGTTTTACATGTTTTGCAGTAAAAACTTATGATACATAAAATTTGACCGTGGGGCACTCGCCTCTCCTAAGTATCCCTCGTAACCCTATTTTGAATCCCATCTGACTTCTTTTCAAACCTTTCCATTCGTTCCTTTCTCTCCCCTGTCTTCGTGACCTTTTCACTTGTCTATAATAAAAATATGTTTATATATATCTTGTTTCTAGATATGCAATTAGTGATATTTAATTCTAACAGCTCATCGTGCAGGAACCGTATAGATTTTCACTGATGGGAGAAAGGCTCGAGAAGATCTACTATTAATATGCATGAAACCAATATTTGCGGAGGGTTATATTATCCCTTCCGAGTGTTGATTTCAAAATCATGAAATGTCGTTTGCACGTCGTCGGCTTGGCACGTTCACGAAACCTCCAATCCTTAATTTTTCTTCATCGTATCCGCCACCTTCGCACTTCTAAATATGAAATAAGTAAGCCTTAATTCTAACAATTCATCATGCAACACCCATATAGATTGTTATTAATAAACGAAAGGCTCGATGATCTTTCCCATTCATAAGGATTTAACCAATATTTTGCAGAGAGTTATATTATCGGCTCCAATTGTTCATTTCAACCATCATCTGGAGAAAACAAACGTTCTCATAAACCTATGGCATCAACTCGACAACAGTTATGTGGAGATACAATGAACATATTCGGGCGCAAGGACTAGAACTTCCAGTGGTCCAGGGCATATTATTATTACTCAACCCCTCCCGCCCAGAACAAAGTAATTTGGGCCTTCGGGATTTCTTGTTCAGGATGTGTCCCTGATGTTTTTGACTATAAGGACCTGGTTTCTTGGTGCGTCGATAAATTTATTTCAGACAAAAGAATTATTCCACTGTGGGACCGCTCTTCTATCTCTTTTTCACCTCAGGTCTTCTTTCAGATGTTCAGATTGTCGGAGCCAACATTGACGTTCAAAGGAGAAGATTCCAAACAGTTCCTAGAAAAGAATAATAACTGGTTGGACCTCTTGCCCGATTTATTGGAAGACTCGATGGCAGTTCCTGAAGATATCAAAAGCTTGCAGGTTAGTTCATTTAGAAATTCATTCCGTGAAATTGACTGGTTGTTTACAAGAATAACGGGACAAGAGTATGCAACAACTATTTACCGGATGGCTCTTTATATTTTGTATTTCACAGTCAAGGAACAAGCCATTTTTAATTGGGGCAATCTAATTTCCCATGAAATCTGTTCCCAATTGTCAAGCTTCAAAAGGGAAAATAAATTTTATATGTCATCCTACTTAGTTTTTGCGATAACACATTGTTGCCAGTTTCCAAAACTGTCTCTATCCAAGAATGTCAATTGGGAATTCGACCCAGTAATGTTCTGGTACCAGGCCTTGTGGAATCACAAAGCCTCCCACTATTTTTATGAGTTTTTTAATGGCTTCATGTTTGTTTTCAAAGTTTTGTTGTTAGGAGAATATTCTCCCTGCATATCTGAACATGAAACCAGTTTCTTGGACAGGAAGGGGACACTTGAACATTTGGATAATTACACCTTGATAAGGATTTTTGGTTCTAGGGAAAAACCTTCTCTCCTTCCATGTCACATTATGGAAAAAATGTTTGTTATAGAAGTAGCATGACAATACAACTACTGGTTGCATCTATTCCAAGAGAAGAGAAAAAAAAAAAAATTCCTCTGCCTTGGAAAGTCAGGGAATTCATGTTGAAGAACGTCAACAAAATTGATGAATTCGCATCCCATTATAGCAACTTGATCCTGATATATGTGGAAATCCTAAGAGGCGTCGACCCCAATAATTTTTGTCTACAACATTTACAAACACTTGGCTTCGACAATTGTTTAAAAAAAAAAAACTGACTGAAAATAGAGACACTGGAAACAACACTCCTGCTTCTAATGTTGGTGACCTAGACACACTACAAAGAAACACTAAATTGTATAGGCAATAGGGAAAATTCCCTAGTGAGAAGAGTGTTCAATCAGCGAATAACACTCCCAAAATTACGACATCCCAGAGCATCGCTCCAACCGCCCACCACAGTAACAAAGAAACTCAGAGTTCTTCAAACGGAGGAGGAGATAACGACCCTCCTCACTCTAAAATTGATAGTTCTCACAAGCTTCCAGTAGACAAGAAGAGAAAAAAAAAAGTGGGACAGGCGGAAGAGCCTGAAATTCAGAGTGAGAACATGGAACTTGAGCCTGACCTGGATAGTATACTTCGCTACTTTGATCATCCCAGAGATGCGATCCACCATGGTCATCCAATGGACATATCTGATACCAAAATTTTTGATGAAGATGAATCCTTCGTGTTCCAGAGCACTATTTTTGATAGCCAGTCCAAAAAAATGATTATTGAAAAAAAAAATGGAAAAAATAAGAAAGGAAAATCTCGTTCAGAGTTTAACCTTGTGAACATGCAGTTGTCCCAAATCTTTCAACTTCACATAGCAACCAAAGATGCATTTCATGATTCCATTGGAGGCATCGAGGCCAAGAATTACAGACCAAAGGACCGGGTCAAGGAATTGGAAGAGGCTTTGATTCCTATGTCATTTCTTGCCAATCCTTTGGAAATAGCCATGCCTGCCACCACTGCAACCAAGTCAAAAGGAACCTCCATCCTCCTCTCATCCTGTATTTGATATGTGGAGAATAATATCAATAAAAGAATGGAACTGGTTACTGAGGCATGGGAAACATCACAAACCATGACTTCCCTTGGAACCATGGCACATAATTCTCTCGAAGATTTGCAGGTGGAGTTAAAAGATGAAGAAAAATTATATTTAAACACGGTCCTTACTTTTGGAACCATTTTCAACAACATGACAGAAACAAGAAGAAGAAAACAAGATCTTCCATCCAAAAACCAGATCGGTCAATTAAATGCCTTATGGAAAGAAAAAGTAAATAACTTTCATCTCATTGTTCAGTCATGTGAACAAGCCATATCAAAGAAAGAAAAATTATTCACAAATTTGTCCAGAATAAACTTAGCCGGAAGGACCAACGACTTCCAAGACCCTAACTTAATCGTCAACTCCTTTCCCTTAACTAGGCAAGACTTCGATAAACAGGTTGATATGTTTAAGGCGTTGTCTTTGGAAAAGTTTTACAACATCCTTTAATATGGTCAAGATGATGTCGACAACTGGCTAGTCGACTATTTAGTACAGAATGAGGGAATTGATCAAGCTCTACGTACTCTTTCTATTAACTTCGGGGAATTAGAAAATGAACTTTTCAACATAAAAATACGGAATTAGATCAATGTCGCCCTAATGAGAAGCTACATTGAAGAATGGCTCGAAAGGGAATTGAAGCAGGCCGTCGATAAAAGGAAACAGGTAGTTGCCACGATTCTAGCAGTCTTCGATGACATCAATGAAAAGGAATCAACAATAAAATAGCAAAAGGGGTCATATGTACCATCACTATAAGTCTATTGATTGCATCCTACTTTGTTTATCAACCCAGTTATTCCACTTTTTTAAATAGAAATGTCTAGCCAAAGACTGATACCTTTCAATTTATTTATTTTCCAGGTATTGCACTCTACCGTCATCCACTTCTTCTTTCTACAGTCTTATTTCTTGTACATATTTCTCTTATGGTATGTGGGATCCCCAATCCCAGTCTATATGAAAAACGCATTGAAATTTCCAGGAATATGTAATAGACTTTTACTTTTTGATATATTTCAAATAAAATTGTTTTTTATCTCCTTTTATATTTATGTCCTCATATCTTTTTATCTTTCACCAGTCTATATGACAAATGCATTTAAATTTATAGGAACATGTAACTTATTTAATATATTTCAAGATAAATTGTTCTTTTATCTCCTTTCATATTTGTGTCGTCATAAATTTTTATCTTCCACTATGCACAAATTGTATTTTGTTATATACTTTCAAAAAATAAATGGGGCTCTAGAGCCCACGTGTCATTTACTGCATGGATACCACCTATTCTTAATGCTTCTTTCCACATCTCCGCTACAGTTTCCATCTACCTCCACTACTTTTTCCTATCCCAATTCAACCCGACAGGGACTACGCTGCCACACAACCTTGTTTAAATAACGGTGTCATGTGGAAAGGAGCATGGAAAATATAATACATTTTTTTATTTTGGAATGGCTAAAGTCATGTGGAAAGTAGCATGGACAATATAATACATTTTTTTCTTTTGGAATGGCTAAAGTCATAGGTATTTTAAGACATTTATGAAGTAATGTCATAGTTAAAATGGCATGAAATATATGTGGTAAAGTGAATCATAGTATTAAGATATTTATAAAGTAATTTCATAGTTAAAATAGAATGAAATATATGTGGGAAAGTGAATCATAGTATTCAATTTGATAGTGTTAGGAGTGGGAAAGAATCTTTTAAAATTTGTTGTGGAAGCTTGGAGAGAGTGTGCAAACAATTTGCGCAAACAATGTATTTTTAAGGGAAGCCTGGCAATGTTTTGTCACCTGGAAGTTGATGAAAAAAATGGTAATCAACATATGCCAACCAACATATGTTCTTTACTTATAGCGATGTGCAAGATTAAGTTTCTTTGATTACATATGATAATGCACTTAAATGTATGGGGACTAAGGATCAAACGACTAATGAAATATATCATTGTCTATTATATAATAGGGGGAACCAAAAATGAAAATTTAAAGGCTATGTGGTTGGGGAATTCATGTAATAATGTCCGGAAAGTGAAAAGATGAGGGGTTTTGGTCCTATTAGTATAATAAACATGATACAATATGACTAAAATAAAAAGAGAAGTAGACCAATACACTTGGGTATGGAAAATTATACAACATGGGGAATAAAAAAATAGAAAATTTTAAAGTGATACATGTAATGGGAATTAATGGATAAATTTATGGAGAGTGGGATGTATGAGGGGGTTTGGTCCTATTTATAAAATAAAACAAACAAAAAATATCTTAAAACCTTTGACAAAATACTAGAAAGTTGAATGAATTTTCATGGATGTGTTGTTTGAGGGAAAAACCCAAGTGTAACACTGAGCATCCATGACATGTATGTAGGATTTATATCAATATGGTGGGGATGGAGAAAAGGACAAAAAGAAGGATTGGGATGGATTGACTGACTATTGTAAGAAAAGACTTCTTTCTTAGTGAGAATATGGTTAACAAAGCGAGGAATTTCGACACATTGAGAAGGTAACTTAATTCACCTGCAAGTCTTCTTTCCACTAAGAAAATTGGTCAATCAATTAATAAAATATATAGATAACCTTTAAAATAATCAACTATTTCTCCATAAAGTACAACCATCTAATCATAAAGAGAAAAGGAAAATAAAAGGAAAAACTTAAAGTAGAACAAAAGTCGAGAAGCAAAACTAAATAAATGTGAAGCAAACCAAAAAACCTAATATACCACTTTTGTAGAAAAGAAATTGTATTATTTATTTTCATTTTTATATATTTTATTTTATTTATGTACATGGAAAGGGATGCAAAAACCTAGGCTCAAGTGGGATAACACTTGGCATAGAGGATTGCATCATTTGTTTTACATGCAAGACTCGTGACTAGGAATACTTTGAGCAAGGAAATGTTACCAACATACCACCCAACATATGAATATGGTGGGGGGAAAAGGCCTACCAAGATCCAAAATAAATGATCACCATCCTCCAAATCATGCCAACCAACAAGATGATTTTTTCATCTTACATTGAAAGTATTAATATGATCAAAAACTTGAGGTTTAGGGTTCAAGGTTTGAAGGTTGAAAATATGATCAATGCACTCATCAAACATATTAATATCATTTTTTGGAATATTCCTATTATAAATAGGATCATCATAATTCAAAGAAGATTCATACAAATGATTCAAAAACATATGAATTCCCTTGAAATCATCTTCATTATCTAAAGAAACAGAGCACATATCAAGAGGGGTATCAATGTCGAGATGACTAACTTCTTCTAATTGAAACAATGGATTTGAAAAATCATTATGTATTTCAAGATATTGATTAACTTCATAAGGATATTCAAAACAAAACGCATCTAGTGTATCAATAAAATCAAAAGAGTCTTCATAAAGTTTATTTGACCATTCATCATCATAAAATAATTTATCATAGAGTGAATCACAAAGGTCAACATCAAGTTCCTTTGCATAATCAACTTCTTCATTGTATGAATATGAATGAAATATTTGGGGTGGACAATGATATTGAGGTTATATTTGTCTATTAGTTTCAAGAAGGGTGGTATTTTGAATGTGAGAAATAGATTGATTAGTCAAGTCATGTTCAAAACAAAAATATGGGGTTTGTGTATTATGTTCATTATTAAGGCATAGATGCTCAACTTGAATCTCTTTATTGAAATATGTTTTTGGCCTAGAATTGTTTTCATAATGAAGGGTGTTGGTAAACATATCTTCTACCATGTCCTTAAAATAAAAATCACATGAAACTACATCATCCCCTAAATCCTTTTTCTCACTTTTTTTGGAATGATCATTGGGAAGAGGGATATTAGGAGAAATGCCTGGTAATTCAATATTTTTTTCCTCACAACATTTTTCCTTTAAGAGAGTTTCATCAGATAAAACATGATTTTTCTCATAATGAATTTTTAAAAGAGTATCATCAAATGGAAAACCATATAATAATGTTTCATGATCAGGGATAACATGAACAAATTCATAAGAGAAAGACTCATTATGAACCGCTAAATTTCTTGATAAAATATTGTGAGATACAAAATTATTTTCTTGATCATTCAATAAGAGTTAAGGGCTTGCATGGTAAAATTTCTTGGACTCTAAGAAAAATATACAAGTATATTGTGCGGGAGGAACACAACAAAAATCACATTGAGGAGGGTTAGGTGGAGAAGGAAAATCATAAATGAATTTTGTAAAAATTGTATTTCCCACCAAATTAGGGTTAGGACTTATGAACCTATACCAATGTCCTACATGGCTATGAAGAGTTACAGGAAAAATGTCAGAAGCAGTGTAAACATCTTGTACCCCAATAGATTGAAAAAACTGAATGAACTTGTTGGCATGATCATGAGAAGAATCCCATGGATAAACGTAAAAAACAGGGCAACCAACCATCGACAGATTGGTGATAAAATCAAAATAAGGTTTATGCATAACGAGGTAAGGTAAGAAAATGCATGGTTGCTTGAAGGAAACATAAACATTAAATAAAAAATTGGAGAAAAACCATTGAACGATCCTCCCCAGTATGGTCACCAAAAATATGTTCATGCCAAAACTAGAAATTTTTTAAACCAACATATCAACTTCTTGGTTGGCTGAACACTACAAGGAAAAGACCTTGTAGCGGAGGTTTTTAGTGTTACAAAATTGGCAAAACTTTTCAAAAAAACCTCTATGAAAACATTCATTTTTGGTAGCGGATGTTTTCGAGGAGATTATAACGAAACTTCATTATAACTAAAAAAATCTGGGCAAGCGAAGGTTTTAGCGGATGTTTTTCTAGGTGGTGGGCTTCATGGTGTATACGTATTGGTGCATTCTCAAACTTAAAGAATCAATGCTTACATTTCACCGAAAGCACTGGAGCAGTCCTAAACTATTGGGGCAATGGTGTGTTTATAAATAATAACGCAATGGTTCTTTAATAACAACAATGCACCGGTTGAATCTATGATATCATGCATTGTGCGTTCTCAAACTTAAAGCACCAGTGCTTAAATTTCATAGAAAGTATCGTGGTTTTCCAAAAAATATTGGGGCACCGGTGCTCTTATAAATCATAACGCACTAGTGATTTAGTAACAACAATGCATCGAGTGAATCTATGATACCATGCATTACAATACAAACCTGGCTGGTTCATGAAAATTAGAATGCACCGATGTGGAAGTATGATACAGAAGCACTGGTGTGCTTTTTTAATTAAATGCACCAGAAGGCTATTTTTTATTATTATAATTGTTATTGTTAAAATGGTATTATGATCGATGTTGGTTAATTATATATCAACATCGATGCACATTTGATTACAACACTGATGGTTTTTAGCATTAAATGCATCAATTTTCATTTTCTCTTTATAGAAACATCGACATGTGATAATGCAATTATTATTATTTTTTAATTCTTTTGTTCATAAAAAAATTGACATAAATATTATAATAGTATTCATATAAATTAAATTTTGAGTAGTGCATTTGGATATGATGTTTGGATTAAATTGTTATATCATCAGATTTTGCATCTCTTCATTATAATATTTAATCATCCATATATTTAATCAACGATGTAACATTTCACAATGACATTGGAAAACATAATAGAATAAAATAAAATGAATTTTATTATATATGAATAAGAGGCTCTTTGTCATACAAAATGGGACACTTATTGGCAACCACTTGTCTTTCAATTGGGACACTATGCCCATTACATTAAACAAAATTTATGATTTTCACAGACAATTATTTCAAAAAATACAATAGCTTGCATTGATATCCAAATATATTGATCATCATTATTCACTGGATTTGTTGTTAGTGATCAAGATACTTCCATGATTTGGGTTATATGGTCGAAATTTGTGTTGATTTCCTCGATTTGTTTCCTCTTCTTCAAGTTCCATCTACAAAAATAAAAATAAAGTGTAATGAGTGTATCTACATTGGTGATAATAATGAAAATTGAAATAAATAATATACATGAATGTAAATTGAAAAGTGATGTACCATAGAAATAATTGAGTCCTAAATGATACATATTAATTTCAAAACCAAATATCATGTCTTCTCTCAACAACTCTTATGTTGGTACATTTCCATACTTTGTTTCTTGAAAGTTTTATACCCCATAATAAATCATAGATTTAATATAAAGAATTTTTTTTGTTCCATTAATTATAAAATGAGAGAAGTAAAACAACATATATACTTACAAATTCAACAATTAATTTTTGATATGTCAACATATACTCGCAACCCTTACTTAACCCAATGTCAATCAATTCTTTTGATGAATCTTCTTTGTATGTTAGCACTTGTTTGAAGACATTCAAGGATGGTTGTTGTAAAACAACTTAAAATATACAAAAATGAAATCTTAAGTTAATGTAGGAAATAACAATTACTCACAAACTTTTCTATCAACCATTTTCTTCCTTGTTGTCTTGTTTTATGTGTTGAATGTGTTCCATTTTGTTTTCTTTTCTGCAAGAAAATACTTGAAAATTAATATTTAATGCTAAATTATTTATTTATATGTACCTAATAGAAAAATTCAATGATTCCATACATTTGAATCACATTGTTGTTGATATGGCTCCTCATGCGATGCAAATAAGTCAATTTTTTTGACCATCTCCTTGTACAATTTTTTGGACATTCCTACTGGCATATTTTGGATATTAGCTCATTGATCCTTTAGGATTTTCATAATCTTCCTGAAAAAAAGTAACATGCAGACAATAAACTATTTTTATATTGATATATGAAAACTAAATAGAACAAAATTGATATTAATATAGGAATGTTTTGTAGTAATACATACATATTCTAGAATTAAATCATTTTTAGGAACATTACTTTTTGAATGATTCTTTTTTTTTATTGTATGTTTTTTTTATTGTAAGTCTGATAGGTCTCATTGACCATTTCTATGGAAATGTTTCCTGTAGTTTAAATATAACTCGATTCTTGGAATCATTGTACTTATTTATGTATTGTAAGTGGAAAGTACATCTATACATTCATTCCACTATATTCCTCACAGATTTTTAAAAGTTTTTCCCCCTTTCATTAACCTCCAGCACCACTCCAGATGAGCTAAGGATCAATTCATCATCATTTGCATCTTCTATAATTTTTTATTTTCTTAGGACAACATTTCATTCCTTCCTTGTTGGTCCCTGTAGAAGATTAAACATATGTGAATTAATAGATTGTTTGAAATATGTTATCTAATATTCTTAATCATATTATTAATGAAAATTCAAAAAAGAACTCATATTGAATAATATTTTTTCATTCACATGATTCATCCTTTTTCAATTTTTCCATCAATATTTTAATCTCTTCTGCACTTAGATGACTAAGAATCTTATCGAGCTTCCTAATTTTATGGATCTGCATGACACACACTAACCAATACATATTAGTTAAACTTATATATAGTTCAAACATATTAATTTTGTATAGAATTTACAAAGAACTTTTTTTTTTCTTTTTTGGATGTGTTATGATTGTGCCGATTATAATTTTTGTTACTTGAACTATTTTCACACATTTTTTTAATCAATACACAATCTGTACCATTCAATACATAAGCTATTAAATATATTTTATAAATAAATCACATAATTTCCAGCTGAAAAAAAATTAAAAATAAATCTGGTTTCCGATGCGTTGTAATAATATGAATGCACCAGTGTGTTTGATATAGGCACCACACCGACATAAAAAAATAAAATAAAATAATTACAACGATGCGATATGTATCGATAACCGCACCGCTCCTACAGTAAAAAACAAAAAAAAAGATATCATGGATGAAAACAATAAACGAAAAACATTACACACCGATGAACGAAAAAAATTAGAAATTATGTTACAATATTTCCAGTGCGCTTTATCATTAAGCGCACCAGTGCGTTATAGTCAAATAGGTGCACCAATAACTAGAAACCATTTTTTTAGAACATGAAAAAGCTGAGAGGGCCTGGATCTGATGCAATAAGTGGTCCCCTTGCATCACAGGCCAACCACCTTATATATAGAAACACAAACCCATTAACTATAAAATTCCTAAAATGAAAATCCCTAACTATGAAGTGATAGAGGGAGTTAAACCCTAAGGTGAAATTTTGCAGTCACATAAGAAAGAAGAAGCAAGGGTTTAAAGTAAGTATGATTTTTTTTTTTTTTTTTTTTTTGAATAATTTTGTTGCTCCAAAAGGGTTTTGAGTGAATCACCATACCCTTCAAATTCTGATCTTCTAAATAATTTTTTTGTTCCAAAGTATTCTGCTGCTCCATAATGCTCCCTAGTATGTCTCTCTTGCAAATCTCTCCCCTGTAAATTTTGGAAAAATAAATAAATGGTGTATAGCTTAATACTATTTAAAGGACTTTATGAAAAGGGTTTTGAGGGAATCACCGTACCCTTCGAATTCTGATATTCTAAATAATTTTGTCGTCTCAAAGTATTTTTCTACTCCACGGTGCTCCCTAGTATGTCTCTCTTGCAAATCTTTCCCCAGTAAATTTTGGAAAAATAATGAAATAGTGAATAGCTTCTTACTATTTAAAGGACTTTATGAAATTAGATTTTTGAAAAATAAATTCTCGTTCATCTTTCAAATGTAAAAAAAGAAAGTCGTGTTTTTATTTTTAAGTTTTTTTAAACACCAGTGCATTTATTAATATAAAGCACCAATGCGCTAAATATTTTTGGATCACCAATATCATATTTTTTATTTTATTTGAAATATATATATATATATATATATATATATATATATATATATATATATTATAAGTTAGAGTTTGTATTGAATCCTATCAAAAAAAGTTACAATTGTCTATAGTTTGTAATCATGCATGGCAGCAGTGCCCTTCTGAGAAACCACCACTGCCACTTGTCCAAAAAATAAGATTGTAACATGCAAAAAGAAACTTTGATTCCATGCAAAGTGAAGTATTGACTATTATACTTAAACAAAAATAAAAACGTAGGCCAGCCTCCCATGGCTGTCGGGAAATGAAAGAAGACAGAAACCTGAAATTAGGAATTAACTTAAAAACTTGGACCGAGCCTTGGCCCAGCATAGACCTAAAGCTCCTGTGGTTTTCCCCTATCGCGGTTCACGATAGCTTTTCGGAGGTCCTGAAGGAAGGACATACAAATTTCCACATGGCTCCAGCGTTCTGCGTCCTTGCTCTGCAGATCTAGCATAGTTGACTTGACCTCCCCCAGACCCCTTTTAAGGTCTCTCAATGAGTCCATCATCATTGCTCGATCTTCGC
>JZKD02S0248041.1:116703-128132 GCA_000966675.3 Picea glauca
TAGCGAAGAGGGGAAGGGGGAGAAGGTGTGAAACCCAACAAATTGTCGAGGGTATCAAACCACTCAATTATAAAGGCGTAGGGGTTCGAGAGTGGGGAGAGGTCAGGGGTGGTCTCATGGAGTGGTTGTGCGGGGATAGGAGCAGCGACCAGATACAAGAAGGGGAGGATTTTGGTTTCAGGAGGAGGGTCATGGGTGGGCGGATCCCTTCCCCTAGCCGCATGCGAGGCAACTCCTATTTTGGCCTTGCCTCTAAAGCCGGGCATGGAGGTAGCAAGCGACAGCCTAGGAAAGAAGATGCAGAGGATCGACAGACCTTGAGAGGAGAGGCACGAGACTGGATTCCTTGTATCCGAATGGAAGTAGCACTAGAGGAGAGGCACAAGCCTAGAGAGAATGAGAACCAGGGAGAGTTGGTCATGGAAATGGTGAGGGGGTGAATGAGGTTCAGTGCGCCCAGGATTAGATTTAGGAAAGCTAGTGTGGAGGAGAGGATGTGACTGAGGAGGCATCCTGCATGAATCCATGAAAACTCCCATGCAACAGAGCTTTTTAATCATGCGACAGGTTGGCTGTGACTGAATTTTGGAGAGTGACATCGAATGTTTTAAATCCATGAGGTGACGGAAGTGGGGGGGCAGGTCTGATCGGGTGCCAAGTAGCTGACCACCTGGCCAGGTGGCCTCCCTGTGGGATGTCCACATGTTGAGCTTGGAAGCACCCCATTCGGAGTTTTAATTTGAAATATTGATCACCAGTGTGGTGTTGGGTATGTGTTATATTCTTTGCATGTGTGTGTGTGTGGGCGCGTCAGATTTGACAACTGCGTCTGAAGATCCCTATAGTAGTTCTCTTTGTTTCATGTGAATTAGGTGCTTCATAAGGGGGTCCTAGAGGGGGCCAGGTGTGCCCCCCTGGTTACGCGCAACATTCGGGGCAGCGCCCCGAAATTTGTTTTTGGGCGGTTTTTGCTATTTTTAGCGGATTTTTCTATTTTTAGCGGTTTTCTAATTTAATCCTGGATTAAGGGATTAGGGTTTTGGTATCTATAGAATACCTAAAAACATTTTATATATTTTATGGTGAATGGTGAAATTCGATATAATGAATATAAGAAAGGTTTTCCTCGGTTGAGGGTTTTTCGGTATAAATCTCTGTGTACTATGTGTATGAGCCATTGATTAAATTCTGTTTTTCTTAAGAATCTATATGCATTGCTTTACTTCACAAGTTTAAAACTTACATGTGGTATCCAAGCTCATTTTTTGATTCAGGGGGATGCCTTTGTTGCCGAGGATTTGACTTGATCGTGATAGATCAAGTTTATCTTGAGTTTGTGATAAACCTGGGTCTAGTGGGAGCTTTTGTAGTGGAGATTCGAGTAAAGAAAGAGGAATGGTGAGCTCTTCTAGAATCGAGATAGAGAAGTTCAAGGGTAAAAACTTGGAGCTATGGAAGCTCAAGATGGAGGACCTTTTTGTAGACAAATAACAATGGACCATTGTGGATCCTGGTACACAGCCTACTAGTACACATCCTATTGGCACATAGTCAACTGGTACACAACTTACTAGTACACAAACTACTAGTGCACAACCTACTAGTATGTCGAAGAAATATTGGGAGAAGTTCTACAAAAGAGCAAGGAGTATTATTCGACTCTGCCTGGCAGATTCGGTGTTGTTGAATGTCTCGATAGAATATATAGCCAAGGAAATATGGGATAAGTTAGAGAATTTGTATCAATCAAAGTCCCTGATAAACAAGTTGTTTCTTCAAAAGAAGTTGTATCATCTTAGGATGGAAGATGGAGATTTTGTGACAAAACATCTAAATGCATTTAATACTCTGGTAAGTCAACTTTTCTCTGTTAATATTACGATTGCATAAGAAGATAAGTGTATTACTGTGTTATGTTCTTTTCCAGACTCTTGGGAGAATATGGTTGTAGAAATTGGTAGTACCACTCAATCTACATTGAAGTATGAGGATGTAGTTGCATCCTAGTTATCTAAAGAGATGAGGTGAAAAAGAATGTATGGTCATAGAACAGATGCTTTATTTGTAAGAGGTCGTACCTAAGTAAGGAATCATGGTAAGCCTTCGGGGGGGAGATCTAAATCTACAAGTAGATCTAAGTCTTCGGGAAAATATTTGAGGAAGTGTTTGAAGTGTGGTAAAAAAGGTCATTATAAGAAATATTGCAAGTCTAAGAAGGTTGAAAAACCAAAGGGATCTGATAGTACCTCTTCCACAAAGGCAAAAACCTCCACTGAAGAAGGAGGTGATGTTTACCTAGAATCTATAGGTACACATGCAGATCGTGATGTATGGTTGATCGAATATGGTGTGTCATACCATATGACTCTTCACTGTGAGTGGTTCTCTCAATATGAAAAATATGATGGTGGTGATGTATTCCTAGGAGATGAATTGACAGCCAGAATCATGGGACGTGGAAGGGTTAAGTTGCTACTAAAATATGGAAGGATTAGAACTCTCCCTGGAGTTATACACATTCCAAAACTAGCCAGGAGCCTAGTATTTGTAAGCAAGTTGGATGATGCAGGAGTGGATATTATATTGGGAAAGGGCACTTGCAAGATGGTACGAGGGGCAATGGTGTTGATGAGGGGAGTTCAGTGTGGAAATCTGTACAATTTTTTGGTAATCACTTATACTAATGGGTGTAACAGTTTTGGTGTCCCTGAGCAGAGAGATGAAGGAGAAAAGACCAATATTGTCCCTGAAAAGAAGACCACGTTGTGGCATATTGGAGAAAAGGGCCTTCGAACACTACATAGTAAAGGTATGGTTGTAGGTGTTAGTCTCTAATTTTGTCTTGGTTTAGTGAGAAACCTTTTTCCTAAACACTCCTTACCCATCCCTCATTTTCCGTTGTCAACTGTTTTCAATTTTTAGATTTTGGATGTTTCATGGTTTGCATTATAATTTTTGATGATTTATTTGAAGTTTGATTATGAAAAAACATTGTTTAAACTACAAGTGTCTCCTTTTATGACGTTGGAATTTTCAAATTTCAAGTTGTAAAATGCACTATGGGAATAAGCCTATTCCCGTAGTGCCAAATAATCATGCCATAACATGCGCCTACTATCCCGATTTAGTTATGATTACAAGATTCATGAGTTAAGAGTTCATGTGTTCCCACAAAAGTTTGGTAATCATTTCTAAATCCAACAAGTTTAGAACATAATTGCTATGCACGCGCACAGGGTTCATTTCAAAATCACCTATTGTTTATTGATTATTATGTGACTGGTTTGAGTTGGTTTAGTTCATCCTTTGCAGAGAGAAATACAGGTATCCATTCAAAGAAACAGGTCTATATCAACAATTGCAGGAAAGGAATTTGGAACCCGAGGGCGTCAGTTGTAGAATTGAGTTTAATGGTGCCAAAGAGGAGCAGACAAGTTGCCAGAATCAAACCAGAAGGTGTTGAACCTCTTGAATCCTACCCTCAGATGGCCCAAAGATTCAGAAACGTTAGGTGGTTTGAGTTCCTCACTACATTTCAAGGATATGATGAACAAGTTTCCATGGAATTTGCTTTGAACTTCGATGGTCATGAGGTCGAAATCGACAAGATATTGATGTTGGTGACAGAGAAGACTATAGCCAAGGATTGCAGAATCGTAGTTGGAGGGGAAATATGGTGGAAGAAGGAACATGTGGTCACTGAATTTGTGAATCAATTCCTCCTTCCAGATAAGCAGAATCAGGATTGGAGAAGGGGAATTCCTCGTAGCTGGGTTCGACCCAAAAGGCATACTACCCTGGTGGTGATTCACAAATACATCACCTGCGAAGGGAGATTTTCTTTAGTCTACATATACCATATCAGAATACTAATGCATCTAAACGATGACTACCCTTTAAAACTTCCTTATTTCTTTCTTAAAAGTTTGACAAAAATGTCCAAGAAGGTGCAGTCGATTTCCACTAATGCCAAAGGCAGTTTGTTCCATCAAGTCCTGATTAAAACCCTAGTCATGTCTACCCTGATTGAATTACAGAAGCCCTGGAATTGGCTCACAGAATCCTTAAAATCTATCACTCAATCCAATAAGCCGAAAAGGGGCAGAGGGAGGAAAACTGTTAAACAGAGTCAAGATTTTTCTTATGAAAACCCCGTGAAAGATGAATCTTCTGATATCAAGGTACCTAAGAAGAGAAGGAGTAAGAAACCTAGATGGGAGCCTGAAATTCAAATGCTTCCTGAGGAAGATGTCAAAGGAGAGACAGAGTCAGATAATGATCTCATTGCTCAAACTACAGTCAAGTCTGAAATGTCATCGACCAGCAACGTTGCAGTCAAAGGAAAAAGGAAAAAAGGTGCGTGTGTATCACAAAAGCCTCAGAGAAATTCAACCAGGGATACTAATAAGTACAAGCTAAACTCAAAAGCAATGTTCAATATGACAATTAAAGAAGAAAACACCATAATCATAGAAGATGATTCTGAGGAGGTTGAAACAAGCACCAGGAAAAGATAAAAAAAGACTCCATTTCCCAAGAAATTTGTCAGCAAAGGAAAGGGAAAACTTACACCACCTACAGGTCCTGTAACAAGAGCTTCAACTAGATTATCTAAGGCTAAAGAGATGGCTAAAGGCATTAGTGAATTCCCTGAAGAAAAACAGGAATACCTGGAAGATTCAGATTACTTACTAGAGGTACCTGGAGCTATGGATTCATAAGTTCTGAAGAAGAACATAGCTCAGAATTGATCTCAAAATATCAGGTTAAAGCCAAAGAACCAAGTTTTACTTTAAATCTGAATGAAACTGCACCCTCTGAATATTGTTCAGGATTCAGGGTCGAGATAAGAACTGATAAGGAAAAGATTAAAGAATTTCATAAAACCATAAATTAATTAAAGAAGGAAAAGATGCAGGTAGAACAGTGGAATGCTCGCCAACAGGAAATAATTCAAAGTCTTAAAAAGAAGAAGAAGGAGAAAAGGGCATTGCTCAAGGAACTCAGGGAAATAAATTTCATACTTTACTGGCACAATGTTGTGTTAACCACGAAGCTCAAACAGAAAAATGCCAAAGCCACTACTGCGATTTTATCTTAAAGGTAACATGAAGATTGGTCACAATTTTGTTTAAAGGTGCTCCAAGAGATATGGAAAATAATTACTCTTTTTGATCAAGGAGATGCTAAGACTTCGATCTACTTTACAGAGTCAAACAAGATCCCTATTTTGTAGAGTCAAATGTATTGCTGACAATGTTTGTTATATCAATCTTTTGAGCTGTGGATTATTTTGGACATAGAAGCTCATTTTGAGTGAAATAATTTAGGATCTAGATACATTTTTATTCTAGTCATTTAAAGATGTCCTAGGTAATAGGATCTGGAAGTTTTATAGCTAGTTTAAATAGACAGAAGACAAACTATATGGAGGTCGAGAAATTGGAGATCTATAAAGAAATTTTTTGAGGAGATTATTGTAAAAGGCATGTATGTTCAATTGACACTTAATAGCAAAGGCATATGGATGGTTAGACCTTCTTTTTTCTACTATGTTATTTCATTTTTCATGCTTGAATTTATTATTCAAATTGTGATGCTTTTGGTTCTTGAATGTTAATTTATACAGTGAAGTTTTTGTTCTAGAAATAATTTTTCAAGTAATGATTTCAAGTTGATACCCCTGTTTCTTTATGATATATTGAAACTAAACCCTGTGAAATGTACAAACTGAAGATTTCACTTTCTTTTTCTTGAAATTGGTTTACTCCATCTATGTACCTACCTATTATTCAGCTAATGGGATATGCAATGTTTAAATCTTGATTTTCATGCCATGTTGTAAACTTGACCTTTTTTTCAACCATTATACCAAAACCAAATTATAAAACCCTCAAAAACACTTTTCTATAAAATCAATGATGCCATAGCTTGCCCTTACCAGTAAAGTGCAACTTTAGGGACTAACATTTTTGGCGTCGTTTTCGGGGAGCGAAGAAACGAACATAACTTGCCTGGGGAAATGACAAGTTTAGATTCATATCTTGATGGTGAACATGATTTTGAACATTTTTTAAAGACTGATTATTCACCTGGTGACTCCTCTGTAGTAATTTTGGCTCCTAAGAAAGAAGGGAAAGGACCTAAAATTCCAAAAAATCCTCCACCATCAAATAAGAGACCAGTAACAAGGAAAAATCCAAATCCCGAGCCTATAGCAGCAGTGCCAGACCCTGAAAAAATACTAAGAAAGCCTAAAGTCCTTCCTGGTCAGTCTTCACATTCAAAAGGGAAATTATCTTCAGAAAGTTCTCAGGCATAATCTTCTGAGATCATTAAAACCCAAGCAAATGAAGATTTGAAACCCGAAAGTGAAATTAAGCCTTTTGTTGAGTCTGATATAGTTTCATTCCCAACAAATGTTTCAGAATTAAGTTCAAAACAAAGGAAGTTTCTTATTGAACTTATTAAAAAGGAATATCCATACCTGTTGTATGAAACTGGAGATTTGAGAGTTCCTAGCACAAGTGTTAAGAGTGAAACAAAAACTTCTTCATCATCTTGTGAATCCTTTTCATTTGAAGATTTCAGAACACATTATTGTTATTTTGATAATCCTTTGTTTCTCAGTCCATTAGTTGATCAAAGTCCAGAAGAGAAATCTCCATCTATTGAAAGACAAGGTTCAGGGACAATAGATATAAGTTGTAAAACACAAGGGATTGTTTCACCCATAACATCACCAATCTTGCTTATTCCCCAAGCTATAAACATAGCTAATATGGCCGCAGACAGAATGGACCAAATAGTTGCAGCTAGGTATGCTCCCCTGGTACTTCCTCAAGTCATGTATGCTTTTCCACCGAATGACTATATGAGATATTTGCCTAGATTTAATGGAGAAGGATCAGTTACTCCTGAAGAGCATTTGAGTTTGTTTTATAGTTTTGCAGACAATTTTAATGTAGATCATGCTGATGTATGGATGATATTATTCGAACAAAGTTTAGATGGGGAAGCGAGAAAGTGGTTCAAGAGTTTGCCTGCTAACTCAATAGCTGATATTGTATCTTTAAATGAGGCCTTTCTCAATCGATGGGCAGTTAAAAAATATTTTCAGTATTACCTTACTGAATTTGGTGCTTTAAGGAGGAAACAAGGAGAATCAATTCCTGATTTTACCAAAAGGTTCAACTTGATGTACAGTAAAATTCCAGAGGAGATAAAACCTTCAGAGGCATCATCTAAGATCACATTTGCCAATGCAGTCAATGCTGAATTTTCCTTTTTGCTTAGGGAAAGAAGAGCCACTACCCTCGGCCTAATGCAAGATGCAGCTATTGAGGTGGAATCAAACATATTAGCAGCAAGCAAATTGAAATCCAGAAGTGAAGGAGATAGGAAAAATAAAAAAGAAGAGTTGCCTTCATCTTCTAATTCAACATCCGATATTAAAATGGATGAAATGACTAAGATGTTGAAAACTTTGACATATGAGATGGCAAGGTTGAATATGGAACAAAAACAACCCAATAGACCTGCACAGGAGGGCGGTTATATAAATCCAAATCAATTTAGGAGACCAAACAATGTACCCCATATTTTACCAAGAGACAGGAAAAATCAAGATGACCAAAAGGTGTTACCTCCTTTTTAGAATAATGCAGTAGATGAGGAGGAAGATAATGATGGTACAGAAGAAGACTCTGCAGTTCATTTGACTGATTCTGAATCATCTCCTTTACATGTAACACAACAAGAATATGAAGATACTTTGATTGCAAATCAATTTGAAGAAGGGGATGGAGAGGAGATTGTTCAGCATGAACCTACAGGGAAAATATATAATCTCAGATCTAGTTCTCAAGCACCTAAAGTAGATATACCTATTTCTACAAAGAAAGCCAGTACTTCAGGTAAGACAGGGGTAATCAAAGGTGTTCCTAATGTTCAAGCAGATCATACATTGAAGCAACCTGTCAAAGATAACACTGCTGATATAAGAGAACCAGATAAAAATGTCTTTGCTTTCAATCTCGAACATGAAATCAACAAAATCAAGATTCCAGTACCATTATTAGAACTTTTGAAGATAGAACCATTCAGAAAAACTATCCTTAAGGCTTTAGAAGCTCCAGCTCATGTCACTTTCTCAGATACAGTCAACCTTGAAGATGAAAACCCTGCCATTACTATTGGACTTCACATTGAAGACAAAATTGATGTCTCTCCACCTTTTTACATTTCACTAAATATCCATGACAAGATACTACATAATTGTTTAATGGATTTTGGTGATTCACATAATGTCATGCCTAAGGTGGTGATGGAATAATTAGGGTTAGACATTACTAGACCATATCATGATCTATATTATTTTGATTCCAAGAAAGTCAAATGTCTTGGGCTTATGAAAGATGTGGTTGTAACTCTTTCCCAATTACCTATGAAGAGTGTGGTGTTAGATGTTATCGTGTCTGACATACCACCAAAATTTGGGATGTTTCTTTCAAGATCTTGGGCTAAAAAGGTAGGTGGAACTCTGTAGATGGACCTAAGCTATGCAACCATACCTGTTTTTGGTGGCGAACAACGGAAATTATATAGAGAAATCAGACTGTCTTATTTGGTAAGTGATCATGATAATCCCACTAATCACCCTATATATGTTGTAGAAGATGATCTGGGTTCTTCTATTTTTCATATGGATGAGGAAATGGCAGAGGTATCAGTCAGAAAGTCAATAACTACAGTAAGAGATAGTGAAGACCATTTTGTTTGGAAAATGTATTTTGATGGGGCTAGTTCTAAAGAAGGTTTCGGAGATGGTATTGTCTTCATTTCCCCTACCAAGGAGACTATTCCAATGTCATATAAACTTGAATTTGACACCACTAATAATATCAACGAGTATGAAGCTTTGTTGTTAGGATTGAAAGATGCAAGAGACATGGGAATAAATAAGTTGTCTATTTTTGGAGGCTCTGAACTTATTGTTCACCAGGTTAGAAACATATATCAAACCAAACAACAAAGATTGAAACAATACATAAATGAGGTGTGGGTTTATGTAGATAATTTCTTCTTGGCATTCAATATTACTTTTGTTCATAGGGATTTAAATCAACAGGCTGATTATTTGGCATTTGCAACAAGCAATTTTAAAACTCTGATGTTTCCTAATATGAAGTTTCAAATTGAAGTCAGACACAAACCTTCAATTCTGGATAATCTAAAACATTGGCAGGTTTTTAAAGATGATGAGGAAATTCAGAGATTTATGAAAACCATTGAAGAGTTTTCTAACATTTCAATTGATCGAGATGATGAAGATACAGAAGAAGAAATACACACTACAAAAATTATTCAAGATACTATTGTTGGTCACGAGATCATCGAATTGAAGACAAACCATATGCCTAAGGGTTTGGTTCCTTTAGAAAGGTTGTTTGATCACAATGATGTCTCCAAGAAGGTTGTTATCCAAACAGAAGAAACAGAGGTGGAAGACTGTGACATTAGTGCTTATGCAAATCCCAGGTTGGTAAAAGTATCCAGGAAATTATCAAAAAAGAAGAAGGAAGCATATATTGAATTAATGAAACAATATTCAGATATATTCGCTTGGTCTTATGAAGATATGAAAGTGTTTGATACAGAAATTATTCAGCATAAAATCCCTCTAAAACCTGGATCAAAACCTGTAAAACAAAAATTCAGACAATCCAATCCTTTACTATTACCAATAATAGAAAAGGAATTGAAGAGGATGCTAGAAGCAAAAATCATAGTGCCACTAAGATACTCAAAATGGGTAGCAAACCTTGTGCCTGTCGGGACAAAGAATGGAGAGATAAGGCTCTGTGTAGACTTCCATAATTTGAACAGGTGTTCTCTGAAAGATAATTATCCATTACCAAAAATGGATTATATCTTACAGAAGGTTGTTGGTGCAAAAAGAATTTCTATGCTAGATGGATATTCAGGGTACAATCAAATATTAGTAATGGAAGAAGAAAAAAAGAAAACAACTTTTACCACTCCTTGGGGCACCTTTATGTACAAAAAGATGACTTTTGGGTTGATGAATGATGGAGATACATTTCAAATAGCTATGTATATAGCTTTCATTGGCGAGAAAGACAGGTTTGTGGTAATTTACCTTGATGACATCACTGTATTTTCAGCATCAGATGAAGATCATTTACAACATTTGAAGCAGACCTTTGAGAAATGCAAGAAGTACGACATATCACTTAATCCCAAAAAATCACATTTTGCCATGGAGGAAGGTAAGCTTCTTGGACACATTGTTTCACCTGAAGGAATTAAAATAGATCCAGAAAGAGTAAAGGCTATTCAGCTAATCGATATTCTGAGAAATAAAAAGTGCATTTAATCTTTCATTGGTAAGATTAATTTTTTAAGGAGGTTTATACCTAACTTTGCAGAGATTGTAAAATACATCACTGACATGTTGAAAAAGGATGCAGACATTAAGTGGACACCGGAGGGAAAAGAATCTTTTGAAAAGATCAAACAGGCTATTGTTCAGGCACCTGTTCTAATTAGCCCAGATTTTTCTAAAGAATTCATGATTTTTTCATTTCCATCAGAAAATACCATAGTTGTTGTTCTTCTGCAAAGAAATGAACAAGATCACGAGAAGCCTATCTCCTTCTTTAGAAAAACCCTCAGGGATTCTGAATTGAAGTATGATCTAATAGAAAAACAGGCTTAATGTTGGATTACTGAAAGGGGGCGTGAATCATTAATAACATAATTATAATCCTTTTTCTTCAAATGTTATATCAATGTAGAATTATTATCTAATAATGAGCAGTAATAAATAAATAATCACACACATGCACAGTACACCAGTGTTTTACGTGGAAAACCAAATCGGGAGAAAACCACAGAATTCTTTTTCTTATATGTCTTAAAGAATTACATTCATAGGAAGCACCAACTTCCTTTGTTTTCCAGCTGCAACTGGAAGGAGGCTCCAACCTCCTAGTTTCTCAGGCTACAACCTGAGGGAAGATCCAACTCCCCAAATCTCTGGCTACAACCAGAAGGAGGCTACAACCCCCAATGTTCTTCAGCTACAACCAAAAGGTGTCTACAACCACTTGTCCTTGCCCCATCCTGCCACCCTGACGTAGAAGTAGAATGATGGAACCACTGTCACACTATCACTGTGAGATATACTGCTATAAACTTGTACCAATAAGTCTGAACCATGCATCAACCTGTACCTCAACCTGTAATAAACATGTACCATAAACAAGTGCATCAACTATGCACCAACCTATAATCAACCTGTACCATAAACAATTTCATCAACCATGCACCAACCTGTAATCAACCTGTACCATAAACAAGTGCATCAACCATGCACCAACCTGTAATCAACTTGTACCATAACC
>JZKD02S0248041.1:134011-216118 GCA_000966675.3 Picea glauca
TGTTCCAAAGGAAAATAAGAGTAAGCTGGATAAAAAGGCTGAAAAGTGTATCTTTATTGGTTATAAAGATGGTGTGAAAGGTTATAAGCTTTGGAACCCAGAAACCAAGAAGACTGTTTACAATTGAGGTGTTGTTTCAAAGAGGTAAAATATGTGTCCAAACAGGAATTCCTACCAATGCAAGACGAACTTGAGAAAATAGAGCTTGAGTTGGATGATGCAAAATCTGAATCATCTGAAGAAGAGGAAGAAAAATAAGAAGAATAAGAACCTCATACCCCAATATTGAGGAGATCAGTGAGAGATAAAAGGAAACCAGAAAGGTATAGTCCACCTGATTTCCATTCCAATTTTTCTTTATCTATTATTGATGATGATCCCAGAATTATCAGGGAAGCATCGAATTCAGAGGATAGTAAACTTTGGAAGAAGGCCATGGTTGAAGAAATGGATGCCTTGGATAAGAATGAGGAATGGGATATAGTTGAGTTTCTAGCTGGAAGAAAATCTATTGGTAGAAAATGGTTGTTTAAGAAGAAGTTTAATGCAAAAGGAAAAGTGGAGAAATACAAAGCTCGGTTAATAGCAAAAGATTATTCTCAGGTAGAGGGAATTGACTTTGGTGATATTTTTTATCTTGTTTCTAAGTTAACTTATATTAAATTTCTTTTATCTATTGTTTCTTATTTTTATCTTGAAGTGGAATATATGGATGTAAAGACAACATTCCTACATGGGGATCTAGAAGAAGAAATCTACATGAAGCATCCAGAAGGTTTCGTAGTGAAGGGAAAGAAAGAGCTGGTCTGTAAGCTAAAGAAGTCACTATATGGTATGAAGCAATCACCTAGGATGTGGTACCAAAAGTTTGACACATACATCCTTGGATTGGGATTTGTGAGAAGTAGGGTTGATCACTGTGTATATTCCAAGTAGGTTGGTAATAACTTCATTTATGTAGTGTTGTATGTTGATGACATGTTGTTGGTATGGAATAACATGGATGTTATCAAGGAGGTGAAATCACAATTGTCCTCCAAATTTGACATGAAGGATCTCGGTGCTGCTAACTTCATTCTGGGAATGGAAATTAAAAGAGATTGTGAAAACAGGAAACTCTGGTTGAATAAGAGAAAATATGTTGAGATGATATTGCAGAGGTTTAATATGCATGGAAGTAAAATGATCAAGGTTCCTATTCCTATATGTGTAAAGTTATCTGCAGATCAGTGTCCCAAGACACAGGAAGAAGAAGAGGACATGTCCCATGATCCATATGCCAGTGCAGTTGGCAGTTTGATGTATGAAATGGGTTGTACTAGACTAGACATTGCACATGCAGTGGGAGTTTTGAGCAGGTATATGTCAAAACCAGGGAAGGAGCATTGGACATCAGTAAAGAGGGTCTTCAGGTATTTTCATGGCACTATAAATTATGGATTGTGATACCAAGGAAGACTAGGATTGGACAGAGTGGTGGACATACATGGATTTGTTGATGCAGATGGGGCTGGAGATATGGATCAAAAAATATCTACAAGTGGGTATGTATTTAACCTATTTTGAGGATCAATCAGTTGGATGAGCAAAAGACATGTTGTAGTGGCACTCTCAAATATAGAAGTTGAATACATGGCAACCACTCATGCAAGCAAGGAAGCAGTATGGTTACAGAGATTGTGTTCAGGTATTGGGTTGGTACAACAAGTAGTGACATTAGACTGTGACAGTCATAGTGCAATCTTCCTGGAAAAGAACGTAGCTTATCATTCGAAGACAAAGCATATCGATGTTCAGTATCACTTTATGAGAGACATGGTTGAGGAAAAGAAGGTGTTGCTGGAAAAGGTTGACACTTTGAAGAATGTTGCAAATTCATTGACAAAGTCTGTGAGCACAGAAAATTTCCCCTCGTGTAGAGTAACAATGGGCATTGTTGCCCTGGATTGTTGACTATATAATCATGTGGACCCCTGGATGCAAAGAAAACAATAAGTGGGAGAATGTTGGGTATGTGTTATATTCTTTGCATGTGTGTGTGTAGGCACGTCAGATTCAACAACTGCATATCATGATCCCTCTAGTAGTTCTCTTTGTGTCGTGTGCATCAGGTGCTTCCTAGGGGGATACCAGGGGGGGCCAGGTATGGCCCCCCTAGTTATGCGTAGTGCCTCGAAATTTGTTTTTGGGCGGTTTTTGCTATTTTTAGCGGTTTTCTAAATTAAACTCGGATTAAGGGATTAGGGTTTTGGTATCTACATAATACCTAAAAACATTGTATATATTGTATGGTGAATGGTTTAATTCGATATAATGAATATAAGAAAGGTTTTCCCCGGTTGAGGGTTTTCCGGTATAAATCTCTATGTACTATGTATGAGCCATTGATTAGATTTTGTTTTTCTCAAGAATCTATATGCATTTCTTTACTTCACAGGTTTAAAACTTACATGCGGTTAGTAATTAAACACCCCAATGATTTACATTGTTATATGTGCACCGATGCATTCGGTTTAGTTAAGAGAATCATTATGCTTTATAAGTTATCTGAATTTTATTTGCACATAAATAATATATTCATATTAAATTATCTTTTAGGATGCATCCACATGACTTGTAGTACTTCATAGTATACATTTTCCTCTTAAAGTTGTCTTATTCTTAAAAAATTATTGTTGATTTTGCTCAAATGCAAGGAGAAAAGATTATAATACCAAATTTCCAATTCTTCAAATTCCATCCCTTCCATATTGCTCAAAGTCCATCGCGGAGTTCTCCCTTTCCATCCCTAGTAATTTCATATTTTATTTATATTTTAATTATATAATTGATTTTTTTTTTATCCACGTCAATCTAAATAAAAATGTATCCAAATTTGCAAGATCTTCATTCAGAATTGAGTTCATATGCATAAAATATTCCACCTATTCAAAAACATCGGAAGCTCTTATCAGGAGCAACATACCGCAAGAAGTTGGTAGATGAAAATGGACAACCACTTTACCCTGCCAATTGTAACATGCCATCTTTCAACCGCAATCCTGGGTCAACGATGGTAATAATTGTTTGGTATAATGTAATTTGAACAAACCAATTGCATTGTGCTTACTAATATCATCTATGTACTATTATTCAATATTTTTGAAATTAGGATTATAATGATGAGACACCTACTTATCATCTTCCGTTTCACCCCACTACAATGTCAAATTGAGAAAAGGATGCAATAAGAGCAAAACTCCAAGAATGGTTGAATCAACCACCTATTCAATTCCCACTATGTCCAGATTCACCAATTAGGAATGACTACAAAAATATTAGTTCTTTACAAGTTTTCAATGGAGTCAATCAAATAGAGTTTGGTATGGATGATTATTTATGGGATACTATTGCCATGGAGACAATGTTGTTAGATTCATTGCATAATGATGATCTAGGGGATGGTTCTCATATCAGTCATGCCTTTTTCAAAATCCTGAAATCTGCTTCCACCACCCCTCTCTTTGGACCTAGCCGGTAAATTTCTACCCAACTGGGGACAACAATGTTATTGTACAACTTGAAAGAAAATTTTGGCATGTCAAACGCATGTTTATCGACAATATTGAGGTAACTGACCATCAAGTCCCTTATATTTTGAGAAATCTTGTCACACAATCAACATTAAAAATGATCGATTTTATGAACATTAAATGAAAATCTACATTTCTATTGCCCACTAAATGTAGGTTATTCAAATATAAGGTTCTTTTGAGTGATAATGTCTTGTCCATTAGATGCAAAGATGCAAAGAAAATTTTGAAAATGTTGGGTGTTTAGTACATATCATATCATGCATGTCTGAATGATTGTATTCTATATAGAGGAGAATATGCAGACAAAGATATATGTCTAAAATGTGGGCATGAAAGGTACCAAAAATCAAATAAAAAGGTAAAATCACATGGTCCTCCTCATAAGATATTAATGAAAATGCCTATAATCCTAAGGATTCAAAGGATTTTTCATTGCAAAGATTTTGTTATGTTGCAGAGATGGCATGCCTTTCACAAAAGTGAGTCGGCATTTATGTGAATCCAAAAAGATTCAATATCCATGAAGCATATAGAGGATGCATGGACCAAAAAATTCAAGGATGAAGTATGAAGTCTACGAATCAACATAGGCATGGATGGCATCAAACCATATTCCCTCCAAAACACCAACTATTATGTTTGTCATGTAGTAGTGATCAATAACAATATCCCCCCATGGTTGTCTGTGAAGAATGAACATCTTATGTTGTCTCTTATAGTCCCTGGTAGAATACAAGTGAAATATATGGATGTATACCTACAACCATTGGTATATGAATCGAAGTGATTATGGGAAGGGATACAAGTACACAATGCCTCAAGACCCATTGCAAAAAAAGAGGCATTTTATGTTGTATGGCATATGTGATTACACCACACATGATTATCCATGCTTAGGAGTTTTCTTTGGTAAATTACATGTTTATTGATTTTTTTATATATGTAACAATATTGTTTGGCATATTTAATTCACTACGATTGTTCTGATCTTCAACATTAATGTGCTATGTATACATTAATAATTTTGTAGGTATTGTAACAAAATGGTAGCATGGATGTAAATGGTTTGGACCTTCTTTGAAGGCTAGGTGGTCCAACCACTTACGAAATCCTATGTACAACTACTATAGGTTATTCCTCCCAGAACAAAACCCTTACAGAAGAGCAACATCTTGTTTAAATGGTAAACCAAAGAGAACCCAAAGTCTCGCAATAATGACACCAACAAAATGGCTTAGAGCACATGAGAGAGAGAAGGATAAGGATATTACATAAATGCTTGATTCAAATGGGTAGCCTATCTTTGATTATCAAGAATTATTCAATACTTATGTTGAGAAATTTCCCATTGGGATGAAAAGGAAATCTGTCTTTTATTAGCTCCCATATTGGGAGCATCTTAAGATTTCCCACTTACTAGATCTCATTCCTATATTTAAATATGTTTCATCTTATTTATGGAGGCACATATCATCAAAATAAAGTGACACATTGGTTGTTAGGTGATATATTGTTTATTCAAAAACTAAAAGGAAACATTGGCCAAGACACGAAATTAGAGGAGAGGTTGGTCCCTCTTGGTCTTTCAAAGAAGGTGATGTTCCATGGATTTTGAAGAAAGATGATATTTCTTTGGAAAAGGAAGTTATATTTTGTGTGAAGGTGCATTATTTATATGGGTGTTCACTATGATGCAACTCCATTGTGCAAGACCATTTTTCGGGGTTGAAATCACATGACCATTTGAACCTTCTAAGAGTATGTATTTCAAAAACATGATTTTATTATTTGTTTTAATTTTTATGCCATGGGATAAAACAAAATTAATTTTGTATGTGTTTACTTTGTAATTCCATTATCCTCTTCTCATGCATGATTTTTTGAACCATGACTTCCCCCAGGACCTATGACATGCCATATCTAAATTATCTGCATTTCTACGTTGGATCACATCAACAAATATTCATATGGCTAGCATTCCATGGTGGTGTCAAGAGATAGTTGAGATTGTTTGTATGTTTGAGAAGGAACTTCCAATGATTTTCATGGAATTACATGTTCATCTTCTAATCCACCTGGTATATGAGGTTGAATTAGTCAGAGTGGTCTCCTGTCATTGGATGTTCTTCTTAGAGAGTTACAAGAAGAAATTGAAAGGATTTGTTAGACAAAGGGGAAAACATGAGGTGTCTATGGAAAAGGGGTACATATCATATGATTATTTATATTATGTCAATGAGTACATCACGCAGATCGAAAACAAAATAGGTGCAATGATTTGGGACAAAAAAAGGGGTGAAGACAAAAGAGAAGGGGAGCTTCTCCAAATGAATGGAAAAAGGCGTTTGATAAAGAGTACGTGACTTATCATTTGTCAAATTTATACACAGTCACTATTCACACTGAATTCATAATGTATAATTTGATCTCATACGTACTATATGTTGTTTTGATTTCATGAATATATACATCATCGAATTCAAAAATTGATGCCATTAATAAATTCATTCTTTACAATTCAGAGGAAACACAACCATGGGTCACATTGTATGGACAAAAGAGGAGGAAATGAAACAGTGACAAGAAAGAATTCAAATGGTTTAATGGTAGAATCATGCCTTATCCTGATCATTTAAAAGAAAATGTTGCAATGATATGCCCCAATAGTTGCGTAGCTAACCAATTCAAACAGAGATATGCGTTGCATCTAGTCATTACATGTGTGTTGAGGAGGATGAACTAAAAATAGGGATTGGGTGCAACAACTCGATAATAATATCTTTGTGTACATTTTTAACTTCATAATGTACCTTTGAATTGTAACATCTATATTTTATATTTTATTGGTCGAGTTATTAGACACATGACACTGTGATTTTTTCACTTTTTTGTAGGTGCATTTGTTCCCATCTATGTGGGCATATGAAAATTATTTTCACATAGAGGATGTCGATGATGGACACATGATAGAAGATTGTGAAGTTGAAGTCTAGTTCGACCAATATAGTCTTGTTATACACAATGATCAAAACCTAATATAACGATATTGGAAAAATACAAAAGATCATTCGAGTGGACTTATGTTATTTCCAATGTGTTATTTTTAGGTGCAAGAGGTGGGACAACTTTCATCGAAATAATGTAAATAAATATTGTGATAGTAATATGATATGTATAAACTCTAGAAACATGTGAGATGAAGCTAAGGAGACTTATTTTTCCCCAAATACTGCAACCAAGTGTTTTTTAACCCAGATGTGTTAGATAGGGATTGGTGGTTCGTATTAAGACATGACTCTAGATCAAAACATATTTTTGAGGACAATAGTGTTATCATTCCAAGCGAGGAACATAATTAGGGTGACAACAACGTATAGTGATATGCACATGTTTTATTTCAACATTTATATTGTTGTATCTTTTTGTTATATTTATTTTTCTAATTATATTGTTTTTTATTCATCTTGTGATGGAGGAAATGGAAACTTAATTATAACAAATATTTGAACAATTTTAGTTGGTTAACAGTCAGTTTGATGTGTAATGTGTTTGTTGTTCTAATTATTTGTGCTTACATGGAACGATTGATTGAAATAGAATGTTATATTGTTATTTGAAGATATTTGTATGTCGTTGCATCTTTAATATAAAATTTTAAGAATTATTTTCATGATAAAGTCATAACAACATGCTTTTAGAAAATTTTCGCCAAACATTTTATAGTTGGCATTTTATATAATTGGTAAGATTCACAAAGGTTTTTACACTTAAAAATAAGTATTTCCAATTGCAAAATCATGAAAAATGTCAAAATAGTTCAATTTTGATGGGATATGAAATTCTAGTTTCGCCATATAAATTTTTGTAATGACAAAAATAACAATAGGAAGATTTTTATCCATAAAATTTTAGGGCCCATATAACGCTTATCATTGGAGATCATAACTTTTTATAATAACAATTTTTAGTGTGGAAGACTCTATTCAAAAAGAGTAAATAGTACAATGAAAAATAACATTTATTGATATGTAATTTGTTTTTTGAAAAACAAATTTAGTTAGAATGAATATGTATGAACTATATATGCAATAGAAAAAATGTTTATGGTAATTTTAAAATTATAGTTTCAACCATATTGAACTTTGTAATTTATAAAAATATCTTTGCATTTTTTTTAAAATTAAGTCTGTGTGTTTCATATATAAAATTTTGATATAAGTTCACCAATACATAGTTAAGATCATTTAATAAGAAAAAAACATCATGATGATAACCATCAAACAAACATAAACATCATCTAAAATACACATTTAAATTCACTAACATAATCTAATTATATATACCTCTACCACATATAAACGTCATTAATTATCTAACATAAAAATCTAATAATCTAACTGGGCATCATCATTGTGATCACATATAACAAAACAAAAGCATTGGCTAACATCATAATCACACACATCTAACAAGAATCATTTAAAATACACATCTATCAAGCACATTTAACAAACATATCTAACATGACCTAACAATATACACATCAACATCAACATATAAATTAAGTACATCAACATGAACATAAAAAATGCACCGTATGTATATATATATATCATGAAAAAGTCAAATACGTTCTATAACATATTTGGTCCATCTGAGTAGATAATCATATCTACTACAGTAGTGGAGGCCTAGTTTGTAGTAGAAGATGATGGATGGTCAGGAGGAAGTGGTTGGTCGACTCTCCGATCATAAATAGGTGGTTGAGGAATAGGTGTTGTCTGCTCATCTCAGTGAGGTGAAGGAGGAGGAGAAGGAATAGGTGTTGTCTGCTCATGATCGGGATGAGGTGAAGGAGGATGAGGAGGAGGATGTGGAGAAGGATCATGACCACCCTCATCAATCGATGGGGTACTGGACAAATGTTTATTGGAAGAAGAGTAAGTATAATCAGGAGCCCTTCTCACTTCTAGTAGTGTGGTAGCTCCGACTGTTATAGAAATGTTTTCCTCACCCCATGCAAGTTGCTCAAAAGGTCTTTTCCATTTATCTATGTAGACCTGAAGTCCCTTTTTTTAATTCCCATAGATAATAATCATATGTTTCTACATATACACACTCTAACAGCTAATATACAACATGCGTATACACAGGTTGAACCATTACAACCCGCATACAACGGGTTTTGTGCCCAAAATTAAAAAATGGTGTCTGGTTTCCATGTCACGTCATGAGATCCTTGATCCTTGATCCTTGACCTTCCATATACTGGAAATGTTCTGTCTCATCCCTTAATTTCCATTTGAAGGATATAAATGGGCCATATCCAAGATGTGGAAGGAGGAGAAGAATTCAACTTTGAGAGAAAAGTTACTCTAGAGAAATTAATCACTTCATATTAAGTCTGCATCCCTTTGTCCTTTTAAGTCTGAACCCATTGTTCAACCCCCAATATCTTCCCTCTTTGATGGAGAACCTTATTGTCTCTCTTATATGAGCTTACCTTTGGTGGAGGATTGAAGTGGTGAAGGCCGATCTTGAAGAGACTTAGTCTCTCGGTTATGAGATGTGTCGACATAGAATTTTTTCATTCATCCACTTATGTTGATCATATTTTAATAGAAATACTCTTTTCTCATACAATTAATGTCTTGAAAATATTTGAATTCTTCTTCCATGGGCATATTTTCTATGAATATTGATGGATTATGATATTATATATGCTAACTTTATCTATTATCATCATATGCTTGTGTATCTTGGTTGTTGAGGACAAGTTGCAGGTATATATATTTGAGTCAAGTTTTCAACGGTGGACTTCATCGAACGTCCGGATGAAGTAGGATATTTATCTTGTCTTGTTAGCATGTTTGTTTATATAGCATACTTGAGATTGGAGTTGATTTCTACAGTCATTTTTGTATGTTGTGGTTTACCCCGTGCCATAGATTGATTTTTCTTGTAACACCGATGATATGACACATAAGAGGCATAATATCATGCGACATCTCCCTCCAAACCTCCAAAATGATAGGATATGCCTTGATGTCTCACATCAATACAAAGCGAACCCCCACCTTAGCCAAACATGCATAGAGTTGGTCGCCCAACTCAAACCTGAATCTAGTATATGTCCTATGACACATGGCGCCAGGTATCTTCACCTGAGCACCCTAACCTGTTGGGACCTCAGGAATAATCTCCTCCTCATCATCTAGTGGGGGAGGAGACATGTCCCCAATGAATGTGCCAATATCTGTAAAATATATACTACACACCAATAATTACATAGTTTCATTAAACAATTTAATAAAACAAGTTAAAGAACATGTTAGAATTAATCTTATTCTAATTAAGTAAGACAATCAAATGAAACTAGATTAATTTAAACAAAACACTAAAATTACCTCTAGAATATGGTGGCTCATCTGGTGTGAAGAGTATGTTCATACATCCTCACCAATATAACCCCATGTAAGGACATGACACCATCATGAACATGTTATCGGACTCACTTTCTAGTAGACCTAGTGTGTCAATGGAAATTCTAGCTAAAAAATCAGGTTGGCCCCTCTTGGGCATCATCTCACCCCACATGTGCATCAACACCAAAGTCATCGACCTAAAAGGATGACAAAAAAAAGTAGGTATTGTCTCTGGAAACCTCTCAAAAAATAAACAAAAAAAATGTGAAGAAAAAGGGAGCATCCCCCTCCCATGTATCATATCACGACATCTATCTAGAGCTATAAACAAATTCCACAAAAAAATGGCAGGCCATATAATACATTGTGGCCTCTGTACCAAAGAATCAAAATAATAAAAAAGAGGCCAACTAATGCACTTCCCGTCACTGGTAAAGTGTGCATTGGTCATCACTAATAGTGAGAGGCACCTAACCTCCTCTGCACCAAAAGAAGTGATCTGTACATGTCCACCAGACACCTGAAAATTTGTTGGGGAAAGTACATCAAACCCAATATATCTATGAGAGTACATGAGTTGAATATCTACTACAACACCTACTGGGACATCAGGGAATAGGGAAAAATCCTCCCTTCTCCTGGATAGACCAATGATAAAATACATATATCCTCCTCAGTGGGATGGTACCACTGATCAGGACTGACACGAAATGTCTTTCGATGGACATCTCATCGACCAATTAGTTTCACCAACAACCTAGAGTGCCCCTTCAGGGATGTATCCTCCTCATAGTACTTAAGAAGGCATACATTCCTCAATACGACATGGGTCGTTGCAGTAATAGAGCGAGGGTATAATTCCCTCTCCCTCTCTGTACCCTCCCAATCCCATACAACATTTTATAGATCAACCCTCTGCTCTTGTTGCTACTGTTGTTCTCTCCACTAACATCTCTTCATAATTAACATATGAAATACATCGACCTCATACATAAAATATACAAAAAATCTAGTAATGAGAAATTTATTTATAAATATGAAAAAAATAAATTCCTTCAAAATATAAGTAAATTTCATCTTCAATGCGCCCAAAAAACAGTCAAGCACTCCCTGTGGTATGTATATTACCTGTGAAAACTGTCGATAGTGCCCCCTTGTAACATAACACACCATATGAAATTTGTTATATTATTTTATGTGGTGAGTTGTATAACCTTACCGCACCAATGTGTGAAGGTTATCTGATGCACCGCCCAAAATAAAATAAAAACCTTAAAATATTAAAGCATCGTAAAACAATTCTTAAAAAAATTGTTTTTTGCGATGTGTATCCTTTATCTGGCATGCTCCGATGCATTATAGGAAAGTGATGCACCACACCAATAATGTTTTTAAAAATTGATAATAACAATACTTAGGAATTTATTCTCTAATTTTTTTACGACGATGCATTTTGTAAGCATTAATGCACTTATGTACATACGTTTACCAATGCACTGCATAAAATAATATATTGGATTTATTTACCGCGTATTCTAACGTAACACCTTGGTGCGTTAACTTTAATTAGACGTGCTGCCAAAAATTATCTATATTATTTTATGCATCGCTAAACTTATTCCCCGATACATTAATGTTTACAAATCAACCGCCATAAAAAAAATTGCCATTGTTTTGCGGTGCACCCTGTAAATTTCTAGGGTGCATTGTCTGTGGTGCGTTCCAAATGACTTGAACACACCACACATACATATTTTATTTTATTTTATTTTATTAACAGTGGAAATTTAACTAAATTTTGAATTTTAATCAACTAAAAGTTCACGTTATAAATAAATAAAGACATTACCTAGACATTTTCTTGTCGGGGAGGCATGGTTTCCATGTAATTCAAAATACTAATTTTTCCCACCATTTGCAAAAATTCAAAAGTCACGCACTGAGAAACATACGGAAGGAAGGAAATCAAGGGAAGCACCGACGATACAACGTTTCAGAGAGACAAAATTTGCACTGGTGCTTGAGAACTCTAGAACACTGAAAATTGTAAAAATGAGTTTTTACCACCAGTAATTTTTTTTATTTAACCCTCTTACAGTGTGCTCGATTGTAAGATGCACTCGTGCGTCTGTATTTATCTAGTGCACAAAAGTATATATTTTCTAAAATAACCCTGCCACGGTCCGTTATTTTTTAGAGAAACTTGCAGCACTGATGTGTATGTATTTAAGGTGAACACCGCAATATAGATTTTTTAAATAAACCTACCACGATGCACTAGTGATTAAAGAACTGGTACGTCAATATTTAGATAGCACACCACAATGTATTTTTTTGAAATAACCCTACCATGGTGCACCATTATGTTAGAGCACTAGTTGCCTGAGTATTTAAAGAGCGCACCAAAGTATTTTTTTTTGTGAAATAATTCTACAACAGTGCACCATGTGTTAGATCACTGGTTCATCAGTATTTAAGGAGAGAACTGGAGTATATATATATATATATTTTTTAAATAACCCTACCACGTTGCACATGTGTTAGAGCACCGATGTGTCAGTATTATAAACGCACTGGTGCGCTCAGTATTTATAAAAATTATCGTGAAAAAACTTTCGCTAAAACCTCTAGCCACTAGCCTCCCCTAGTGTCTTCCGCTATAAACAGATTTTTGAGCTATTTTTATAAGGGCTTTCGCCAAAACCTCTGCTAGAAAGTCTTTTCCTTGTAGTAAAACTAAGAAGAGGTGGGATTATCACCCTATTTTATAGCCCGGGATAAAACATCTAAACCTTAACCACCTAAAGTCTAAGCATAAATATGACTTTTAAGATTTTGCAATATTTGATTTTTTGTATTTTCAAACTTTATAATATTATGCCTTAAATGAAATAAAAGTTAAAATGAAATAAAAGTTAAAATGGAATAAAAATTAAAAGAACATTAATAATACAAAAGCTTAATGTATTACTTGAATACCTTAAATCAAGTAAGAAACCTAAAATTTAATAAACAATTACAAGAACTAATTTAAAGTCAAAAGGATTTTGTTAATAATTCGTTTTTAATTTTATATGAAATATAGTTTTAATAAACAATTACAAGAACTAATTTAAAGTCAAAAGGATTTTGTTAATAATTCGTTTTTAATTTTATATGAAATATAGTTTTAAGAAAAGTTAATAAATAATTAAAGTTAAAGTGCCTTAAACAAAATTGATATAAAACAAAATATAAACAAAATTTATTATTTACAAAACCCTAAAAAATGTTGTAATGAATCTTTTTTCTTTGTTTTAATGTTAAAGTTAGTGAAAATATAATATTTTTTGGTTTTCTTTTAAAGATTAAAGTTAGTAAAGAGAAAGATTAAACTAATTAATAGAAAATAAATAAATAAAAGGAATTTATAAAATTACAAAAGTGAATGATTGAACATGATTTGTATCTTTTTGTATTTTAAAAATTTAGCATTAAAGAAAGTAAATGAAACTGAAACTTAGAACAATAAAAGAAATATTTTAGAATCTAAGAAGTATTTTTTTATTAAAGTGAAACTTTGAACATTTTTCCATAGATTGAATGAAGATTTCAAGCCTTTGCAAATAATTTGACTAGATTTATGGTCTTTAATTATCCAATATGGTATGTTATATCATACAATGAATAATAAAGTATCAAAGAAGACAAGGAAGAAATATCAAATCAGATTTTTAATGGAGCAATGTTGGTGAAACTCAAGAAACCCATCTGCATAAGAGGAAACTAATTAGAATTAAAGAATTTAAACCTAAAACACAACTGAACAAGTAAACAATTTACCTCATAACACAACCAAAACCTTTTCTTGCTTTGCTTCTTCTGCCAATTACAAGACACTCCCTACTATCAACAACTTCGTCAACCTCTATACACAAAAAGAATAAAGTATAAATGTAAAAAGAAAGAAAAATAACCTCACAATGCTCCCAACATACCTCTCTCCCACTATTTTTTTTCTCCTTTGTTCTAATTGTTCACTACCCATTTATTAATGCTTCGTGGTAAATTGGTTTAACAAACAAGAATCCCCATGGGTTAGAACCACATGGACCTTTTCCCTTTAATAAAATAATAGATTTTTCAAGAAAATATCGTTTTTATTTATGCACACATAAACTCATTTTCTCCCTTGTAAATTGATAATCTCTTCTCTGCAGTGATGTTAATGGATCAACCAGGGGTGATATCCACATCAACACTCTCAAAATCCCCTAACAAGCCTATTTTGAAGTTTGAGGTTGAGTACATATCTTTCTTTCAGTGATCAAAAGAAGCGACCCATCCCTTTATATTTTGCATTGGCATACCCTAGTTTAATAGTGATGTCACACTTCAATTAATTTTTGAAACGAATTGTCTGGATCCCAGATATAGCTTTAATAAAAATGTATTTACCATGTGACACATCCCCTCAATTGTACCAATATTTACTATCGCCTCACGAGACATGACCTCTAGAGAAAATGGGTTCACATTGGTAACATCCATCTTACTCAAGCCGTGCTCTTTCAACTCTTTTTGCGGCATGTAAATATGTAGCAATTCTTCTACAATACCTTCTTCTTTTGAAGCCGATCTAACGTATTTCCCAAGCTTGCCTCTTGTATTTATTTTGAGACACTGAGTCGAAGAAGTTATATGACGTTCTCAACTCTTTTTGGAAAAAAATTGCATTTGTGAGTCTAGCCAAAACCTTTAACAAATGTAACCTTAATGGTAAGGTTACTTCTTTATTATGGGAAAGGAAGGTACGTAATGGCTTCAAAAACATAAACTAAATTATTCCCTTTTTTTTAAAGATAAAGTGGGAACCAAAATTCCTTTATTTAAATAAAGGTGTCATGTGGAAAGGAGCATGAAGAATATAATGCATTTTTTCTTTTGGAATGGCTAAAGTCATAACCATAGGTATTTTAAGACATTAATGAAGTAATGTTATAGTTAAAATGACATGAAATATATGTGGGAAAGTGAATCATAGTATTAGATTTGATAGTGCTTGTAACATTCCTCTCTTGCGTGTATTGAGCGAACTTATTTTTTGAGGACACTTGCTTGCAAGTGATTCAGATTATATATGATTGGTCGTTTGATTATGATTATGAGATATTTTGGATTTGATGATATGTTATTTGGTTGTATTACATAGACATGTGCTATTGACTGAGTTCTCCTGAGTGTTCGGGACTTTGGACCTCGAGGATGCATAGGCATCGATGAAACCCCTTGGACTCCGGATCGAGTCAGGGAGTGGACTGTTGGGTTGAATATTGCTGATATGACATATGTACATATGATTAGATGTTATGATGATTGCTTATTATTGCTGACATGATTCATTGATGGATGCAGGTTGATGATAGCTTGCCGACCAGACTCACATGTGGAGTAGAGGGGTCAGGTAGGAAAACCAAAGACTTTGAGGGAGAGGTGTGGTAGAAGCCCTGCCATAACCTACTAGCACTCTCATCATGGCTCAAACTGTAGCTTAACGATTACCTAGTTTGAGAAGACCCAGGATGCCATGAAGGAAGACTGTGATAGTTTCTCATTGTGATTCTAAGGGCTGTGCAATAAGGAAGGGGCCTTATTCCTTAGAGGCCCTTAGTCTCCCACAAGATCATCTGGCGGAGTATTGACTCCAAGGGTTTGATGTCTACCAAGTCAGTCAATAGGTGAGTGGCACCCTTGGAGCACCTAGTGCGTCCTGAAGGGCATGCCATGATTTTAACTGGTAAGTGAATAAACCTAGACGGTCTTAAAATGACTGATGTGATAAGTAAGATTGTAAAAAAAAAAACCCTAATAAAAATGTCTCCCAACCTAGTGAAATTAAAATCTAGGTCTAAGTAGAACATGTGGTCAAAATAATAATAATAATAATAAATAAACATGTAACAAGAAGGGGGTAAGAAATTCAAATTCATTTGTTAAGGTCAAAATTCTAATGGAGGATTAAAATTTTAAAAAGGGAAATGGTTGTTTTTATCTATTTTTGCTAATTTAATTTTAGTTAAAAAGAAAAGAGGGTAAATGGTTATTTCATCTACACTTGCTAAATTAATTTTTAATTAAATAAGAAAAAGGGTAAATGGTTGTTTTATCTACAGTTGCTAAATTGATTTTTAGTTAAAAACTTAAAAGAGGGAAACTTAGAAGAAATAGGAAACTTAAAGAAAAAGGGGAAACCTAAAGAAAACGGGAAACATAAGGAAAAAGATAAATGTCTAACTTAGTAAGGAATCTTGTCTTGGGAACTTGCTATTTATGAACTCAACTAGGAATTAAGTAATGCGTAAGTGATTTAAGATTTGTAAGGGAATATTGAGACACCAAGGAGCATTTTTAGGAATGCTTTTAGGTGGGTGAGGGAAATAGGAATAATTAATTAATTAATATAATTGATTTTCTAGTGCAATTAGGGGATGGGTGACATGTGTACGGGGGAGGTTTTTCGAAATTAATTAACTGAAAAAAAAAATTAATGAGAATTTGGGAAACTAATTACTTAAAAACTCTATAAAAATGATGGAGGAGGGGGAGTATGGATCTGATCTTTTTGCGTAACATTACGCTGCTGAATTTTTGTCTTGACTGAACTTCTCTAGTGGGAGTTAGGATACCCATCTCTGGTAACAAGTGGTAGCTCAACCTTGTGAAGCAAGCTGGGTGCTAGAATTTCTCTTGTATTGTGTGTGTGGCCCCTTTGCAGCTCGAGGGGCTCAGGGGGGAAGAAGAGTACCCCTAGCATTAGCTGGGAGGTACTGGTGAGGTCACATCGATCAGCAAACGAGATCTGGATGGAGCGTGCACGGGACAACAACTCGGAGCTTTCTCATTTGGCTATGGTACGCATGTGTATATTTTGAATGGTAGTTTAATATTGTTAGTTTAATATTGTTCCTGAGCCTTCAATACTGTACTTCTATTGTGTTAAAGATTATGCTTTATTCAATGTTTTATGATCGAAACCTTAAAGTCATCTCAGTCTTATGCTCATTGTATTTTGAATTGATTTCCCTGGGTGAACCCAAACTCTGATCGCAATGACTTCTCTGCATTTGTTTTTATTGATTATTATGAAGAAGAATTTGTGTTTTTATATTTCATCTCTTATCCCTTCAGTTATTAGTCTGTACCTGAGCAGTCGGCCAGGAGCCGAATCGATGGTCCTCGCTGTGGTGTTTAAAAGCATATAGATTCAGATGCCCTGCTTTCTTGTGCATGCATAATAAGTGAAGGATAAATTTCTCCCATATATCTATCCCTTACTTATTGTTGTGTTTTTCTCTTATGATTAACCCCTGATCTTTGCACCTTTTTATGAATGAGTATCTCCGCATCTTGATTGATTAAAACTCTGATTTTCTCTTCATTTTTAATTGCTTAATCTTTGGTAACTCTTTGCATTTTGTATTGATAAAAATATGTGTTTTTGAATGATAACCTCTGAGTTTTGAAGTCCCAATATCTTTATTTTTGGATTGACAAAACTCTACATGTTTGAATGATAAACCCCAATGTTACAGAATGGTAAATCTCTACGTCTTTTAAAGACAATTCCCAGTGTTTTAAATGGAAAATATCTGTGTTTTTTATGGTGTCCATCGTTGAGGAATGTTTAAACTCTACGTTGAGTGATTAATCTCGAAGGATGAATCTTTGAACAAATCATTTACACCGAATCATTTTTACCCAATTATTTTACCCAGAATCGTTTTGAAGGATCATTGCATGTGTTAGAATCCCCTTCTTGAACTCGGATCATTTTTACCCAGCGAGTTTGTTTGACATCGATTTAATTATGGACGATTTTTCTTCTTGTCTTGGGAATGAAAATGATTTGAACATCATCATTTACACAGATTTCAACCTAGGCATTTCGTGGCACTTGACACAACACTTCACACCAGAATTTTGTGGCACATTGCACAGATTTTGCACCAAGTTTTCTGGCGATTTTACCTCTGCGATTTCATATATAGTTATGACAGTGTTATCATTTATTTGCTCCGCGATTTCATCTATATTTATGAAAACATTTTAATTTATTTACTCTGTGATTTTAATATATATTGACTGCAAATTACCCATATCTAATGCACAATGATTTAATTGCATTGTTGTTGTGCATGACAGCGAATTCGTACAATGATTTTTTGATAGCAATTTTCATTTTATGATAGTAATTATATAGAAATTTTAAGATAGAAAATTTCATTTATGATAGAGAAATCATATAGTGGTTTTCTGATAGCAATTACTATAATTTTATAGAGTTTAATTTCTCCCTTGAAATGTAATTCAACAACTATACATTTACTCAACGATTTTAGTAACATTTACCCAACATATCATATTATATAATACCCAGTGATATCATTATAATACCCAGGGATATCATTATAATACCCAGCATAGCATATTATATAATACCCAACGATATATAAAGATACCCAACATATCATTATAACACCCAGCGATATCATTATAATCATCATGGATAGCGTTTTTATTATGTTAATTCCCGCGTTTTTAATATGGAAAAATCCCCACGTTTTTAATCTCAACGATTTTAATATGTAGAGACTATGATTTAATATATAGACATCGACACATTATTTACATGGTAGCCAGCGAAATATTCCTTATATTCTTTACATTTCGTTGTTATATTCTTTACCTTTCCAATGATTAGCATTTGAATAGTGAATTTATGGTAGACAATGATGCAGCTGTTAAGACAATGGTTTCATTTAATGGATAGTAATATTAATATAGCCTTCAATATCATTGTTAAACCACAATTTATTTTATTAGACGACATGGTTGATAGTGATTATTAGATAGAAATTTTGTTATATTGTTTCAGTTAAAAGATAACATATTCAGTTTTAAAGGACATGTTTTATATTGTTTAAAAGGACATGTTCCATATTTGTTTGTGTTTAAAGGATAGCGATTTCTTCCTTAGGAAAATACGTATCTGATATTGGAATTGGAAAATAGTTACAATGAGCTAATTGTTTGATAATAATTATTTTAATGTGTATTCATTAATGTATGTTTGCAATAGAAATTGTTGCGCAAGGAATTTAATGTGTTGTATGAATTTTATAGTTGTCAGATTCCCTTGCATCTTGTTGTCTTGTCGATTGTTGGTTGGGTTCTTGGGTTTAGTCCTCATGTTTTTGACAGTTAATTCGGTCTCCTAGCGCAAGAGATTTAACTTGGGTTAAGGGTCTAGAAATGTTGTGTTGTGCCATGGTTACTATCATGCCAATCGCCTTGTGATGGCATGAATTCTGATGAGGGGATCATTGCATGTCCTAATGGATAGACACGAATGATAACCTGGATTGAGTCTTGTGCTTCTCGATGTGGGCATATTGTTAGTTGTAATTGATGTTAGTACTTGTTTTTGTAACTCCTTAATGCATTGGGTTTGCGCATTGTAAAGGTTTCCAGATATTGGTCGTTGAAGCCATTGTGTCAGGCTTGTTTATGTTGTCCTTCAAATGGTAGGCGTTGTCTTGATTGTGTCGAGCAGGTAGTTGTTATTGTTTGTTTATTAATTATCGCATGTTTCGTCCAGTTGTTTGATGTGCTACTGTATGATTTGTTGTTTACTGTTTCCTAATTTGCATGCATTTTGTTCGTCGTCAAGTTGCATTGTTTAACTGTTGTCGTTGTTGTCGTCCTGATTTAAAAAAAAAATGATTTTGTGTTGCATTGCTTCTAGTCGTAATGATGGGGTCATTACATATGGTATCAAAGCGGGTTCAACCCGCGAATTGGGATCACTATGACTCCTGTTGATTTTATATTTGATTATAATGTTGCTAATTAAGTTGACTTGTATTCATGCAGGTAATCATGGTTACAGGACTCCACAGAGGCAAACGACGGGGTGCTAGGGGAGGAGGTGCGACTCCCCCAGTAGCATCCACGCATGTGTTAGAATATAAGTGGATGTTCTCATTTTACCATTGACAATACCCTTGTCACCCAACCATAGGCTGAAGCCACCCTCTGAGCACCTTAACCTTGACAGAGAATCACTCCAGAAGAAAACCCTAGTCTAGATAGCCAAATAAAGGGTAGCACACCTTTCCCAAAGGATAGCACATCAACAAGAGTTGATCAGATAGTCCAAATCCTAGACAAGAGATAGTCCAAGCGTAACTGCTAGCTGCAACAACTGCAACAAAAGCTCTCCTCCAAACCTATGCAGAAACTGGGCAACTACAGTGCGCACAAGTTCTGCTCTGCAATTCTGAGACTACCTGCCAGAATGAGAACTGACCTCCTGTATTTATACTAATTATGGATAATTGCCTGGGCCGACTTCTCATTCTGGGTATCTGTCTGTTAAGTATATATTATTATTTTTGGCCGACTTCTTCTCTTGAAGGCTAATAACCTAATATAAATTATCTTCTTGAGATGATAAGGCTTCTAGGGTTATTAGCCAACTCATTAGGGTTTCTTCTTACTTCCCAGAGTATTCTATCCTCTTCAGGTTTACACATGGAGTTAAATACCTCCCGCAACTAACATAATATCAACACTCCCTCCTAGCTAGGGAGGTATTACAAGTAATGGTCTTTAGCACAAAAACATACCATTCACCAGGTAGCATCAACATCATGACTAGATCATGAGCACCATCATCATCATCAGTGTCATCAGCTACATCATCTCTCGAAACCATACTCTATCTGAGTAATCAGACATGATGCTCACTCCACAGAGTGATACAAGATCCATTCTTCTAATCTAGAAGAGTAAATGGTCTGAACCATTTTTCGTCTGGGAAATCTTTGTTCTTTGATTATCCATCTAACTGATAATCATTTCCAATATTGTTGATAGTCTTCAAGGAAATTGAAACAAAATAGAACACAACTGTGTCTATCCATAGTAGTACATAACTACAATCCAGTGGTACACTACCACACCAAGTAACACACAAGTACTTGATCAACAACGTATAGTCACGAATAGTGGAACACATCCACCACAATAGTATACATCTATTGTCATACAGTCTTCACAACAATCATATGATATCAACCTGCACGTAAACAATGTTATGATATAAACTGAATCATCTGAGCCAATCTTTCACTCACATTTGTGAGATCTGAAAGAATATCTACCCTCAGAGTATAACAATGAGATATATGTACTAATCTTCTCAAGCAAGGAAGAACAAATGTCATGTCTTCTGAACCTGGACCATTCCCCACCCTGGGCCATTCTTCCTACACTAGTCAAAGTGCACCCTGGAGAGTATGTATAAACCCTAAGGAATGCATGTCCCTGATTGTTGAGCCTGGACCATTCCCCACCTTGGTCCATTCCTCCTACACTAATCAAAGTGCACCCTGGAGAGAATGTATAAAACCTAAGGAATGACTGTCTAGACCATTTCCTATGTTAACCACAAGAGGAAAAGACTGTCCTGTATCAACCTCCAAAACAGACCATTCCTCATGTTAACCACAATGAGAAATCCCTGTCTAGCAAGGCAGGCCATTCTTCTTGAGTAACCCTCAGAAAGAGAGACTTCCCTAGACCACTCCCCATGTTAACCACAATGGAAAGTCGATATCTATGATACATCAGAAATATAGACCATTTCCCATGTTTATCACAATGGGAAATCATTGTCCGTCAAAAATCTCAATCCACTTTCCAAACTGGAAAGGAAACTACTCATCCTGGACCATTTTTTGAAAATGATTGTCCATAAATCAGTACATATCAGTGATCCCTCCCAACCTGGGAGTCATCTCTTTCTCTTTCAATAAGGAATTCGTCTCCACGAGCTCTAGCTTGAGTACGCAAACTCATTCATCTTGGATGGAAGATTTACCAAAATGTCTTCTTATCTGCTCATCTGTGGAGATGTGTATTGGAGAACCACCTTCTCCTTTCTGGACTTCATCACAGATAATGTAATGCTCGATTTCAATTGTAATTCGGTCTGGAACACTGGTATTCTTTGAAGGCTTCATGTAGATCTGATCAATAGAGCATATCATTGTTGGAGAACTCGAACATATCCATTTGGCACTTCTTCTATCATCATGAGATCTGATCTACTGAGTAATCATCTTGATACAATATCTTTGTTATAGAAAATCTTCACCACGCTTCTGTTCTGCACTAGAGGTTCTCCACCGAGCTATATTTTTCCATCTGCATACAAGGGTCTCTCTCTGGTATGCCTCAAAGTCTTGAGTTTTCTCTTCATACGCTCTGTGTTCAATTAGTATTTATATTTATTTGATGTAGAACTCCAACTCATGGATGTTGCAGATGATATAATGACTCATGTAGAGATATGTCTGGTTTACTGGAACGAGCAATCATAGTCTTCTCCCTCCATCTGGGAGAACATCTAGTTCTGGATCTAGCAATGCTTTCATTCATAGGTCTTTCGTACACTTTTCTTCATCACAACTCTCAATTCTTCTTGATTTCTTTCATATTAGGCTGGTAATCTTGTGATTCTCGATACAATGACTGGTTGTTCAGGCTTCTCTTCTTTCTTGGAATCTTCATGCTCTTCCTCATGTTTTTCTTTATCTTTTGGGTCCATGGAGTTTCTTATATATTCCATGCCCTAAGGGTTCCACTTATTTATTTCATCATAGGATCACAAATCTGTATGGACAACCAGGGATACTTTAAGGCTTCTCTTTGAAGAATACTTCTTCTGAGGTTGAACTGCATGTATTTCCTTTTCATGGTTACTACCATGGATATATACTTCATCATCTTCAAACGATCATAGGATTAGCTCCCTCCTAATCCTTGCCTCATGTGTGAGTGCATATAATTGGCTCCCTCCGTCTAACAGAGTCCACACTTATGTCTTTTTGTCTTCTACAAGACGTCATAAGTCTTTCTCCAATTTCCTCTTGATTGTTGACTTCTTTCTGTCTTTGCTCTTTCTAAGTCTCTTCATGATTTATTCAACTTATCTTGCAATAGTTTCCACATGATTTTATTGATGTATTTCATTATCCAATGATATCAATCCTTATCTTGTTTTTCTTCCATCGGTATAGTTCTTCTTGGAACACATTATCTTCCAAGAGATAGATATACAAGATATGTACAGAGACGATGCAAACAAGATATGTACAAGGAATATGAAGAGTATTGTTACCTTCAGAAGAAAAAGTCTCTTTCATCCTGCTTGATCTTCTTTGTAGGTTCCATTTCTTCGGAAACTGGTGCTTCATCTTTCTCCTTTCTTTTCTTTAGCTCAAAACAATGATTCTTGTAGTGGCCATACTTTCGATAGTTGAAGCATTGTATTTCTAAAATATCTTTCTCTTGATTTATCTTCCTCCTTGAACCAAACTTCCTTTTGTTCCTGAAATTATTGAATCTTGATGTGAAGGCTTGATCATCGTACTTCTTTTGGGGTTTCTCTTTTGCATTGATCCTTGATTCTTCTTGAGCACAGCAAGTCCAAATTTCTTCAAATGTCGAATATTCCTTCCTTGTGTTCATGCTTGCGTAAAATGCATCCCACGTCTTGGGAAGACCATTGAGTACTATGTTTACCAATTCCTTCTCTGAGACGATATCTTCAATAGCTTGTAGTTGATCTCTTAACTGAGAGATTCTCACAAAGTATGATGTTATGCTTTCATCATCATTCATCTTCATGTCACGGAGCTCATTCTTCAGACTCATTATTTGTCCAATGCTTTTTATTGAGAAGAGGTTTGTTAGGGAATCGTACATCTTCTTTGATGAGTCAATATGGGAGATGTAGGGTATCAAGTGGTATTTTATAGAGTCGACTATGATACTCATGGAATTGATGTCACCATATTTGAACTTCTCCATAACTGCAACGTTCTATGGTTCCTTCTCTTTTCCTTCTTCAAACTCTGGTTCCACGATATTTCCTTTCACGATATCCAACATTTTATTCTTGGCAAGGATGAGTTCAATCCTTGTCTTCCATGATATGAAGTTAGAGGCTCCATCGAACTTGTTCTCTGACTTCATAGAATAAGTCATGGCTACTTTGACTTGGTCAAACCCTAGTTTTGACCAAAAAACTCAAAATTGACGTCTTGTCTTGCTGAGAGTACCAGGAGATGCACTAGGCTAAGGAACACTGATATATCTGGAGATTAGGTCGATCCCTTCAATTAAGGTGTCTCAACAAGAGGATTAGGGTTTCTGCAACTACACTAGCTAGTAACCCTAGCGACAGTGCTAAAGTGAATGTTCCTACTAGAAACCCTAGCGGTAGTTCTTCAACGAGCTTAATATCCTCACGACTATGTTTCTTCCAACTGTTAGACTGAATGAAGGAGGTGTGCGCCCATAACCTATTAGAATATAAGTGGATGTGCTCATTTTACCATTGATAATACCCTTGTCACCCAACCATAGGCCGAAGCCACCCTTCAAGCACCTTAACCTTGAAAGAGAATCACTCCAGAAGAAAAACCTAGGCTAGATAGCCAAACAAAGGGTAGTGCACCTTTCTCGGAGGATAGCACATCAACAAGAGATGATCAGATAGTCCAAACCCTAGCCAAGAGATAGTCCAAGTGTAACTGTGAGCTGCAGCAGCTGCAACGACATCTCTCCTCCAAACCTGCATAGAAACTGGGCAACTGCAGTGTGCACAAGTGCGTCTCTGCAATACTGAGACTGCCTTCCAGAATGAGAATTGGCCTCCTATATTTATACAATTATGGCTAACTGCCTGGGCTGACTTCTCATTCTGGGTATCTGTCTGTTTAGTATATATTATTATTTCTGGCTGACTTCTTCTCTTGAAGGCTAATAACCTAATATAAATTATCTTCTTGAGCGAACAAGTCTTCTAGGTTTATTAGCCAACTCATTAGGGTTTCTTCTTGATTCCCGAAGTATTCTATCCTCGTCATGTTTACACGTGGAGGTAAATACATCCCACAACTACCATATTATCAATAGCTTGAGGGGTCTAACCCCCAGGGAGACGAAGAGGTTGTCGGGCAGGAACAAATAACGATGGGTGATGTGTTTGGGATAATGAGGTCCTTTCAGCGGATGTATGAGGCACTGATCATCCATTTTGATAGAGATGAGGCCAGGGCGCCGACACCTCCTGAGGGTCCACCGTGCACTCCAGTCGGTACTAGTAGCATTCACCACGAAATCAAGAAGGTCAAATTTCCCGAGTTCTTTAGTGCCCCGGATGGAGCAGTCGTCGAGGCATGGTTGGATAATATGGTGATGTGCTTTGCGATTGACGAATATACCTCCAACATGAAGGTCTGCATGGCGGTATTTCAACTGAAGGGGAGCACTCTTCTATGGTGGAAGATTCTCATGTCACAATTGAATAGGGTCATCGAAGACGTGTCATGGGAACTGTTCGAGGAACAGTTCCGAGAGAGGTATCTATCAGAGGAATTCATTGAGTGTTAGCTCAACAAGTTTAACACCTTGTGACAAGTCGGTTGTATGGTGCCCAAGCATGAGCCTCGTTTTATGGATTTTCTTCGGTATGCTCTGCACCTGAATACTGAGAAACTTAAGTTCAACAGGTTCTTGTTTGGCCTTAATGTCAACATTTGTGGAAATTTTAGGATTTTGATGCCTCATACCTTGCATGATGTCATACAGAAGGCCCTCATAGTGGAGGAGGAGCTTATCAATGGGGTTCAGATCTAGAATCCAGTGAGACGAGAAAATCAAGGAATTCACCAAGATATCGTGGCTTCTAGAGAGGATATACTTTCACTACACCTTAATGACCAATGCCTGAAAAACACACTCCTTACCGAGGACCACATTACCAGCAGCAGCGTCAACCGCAACAACAACGTTGACCATAGCAGTAGTAGTTTAGGTGTGTTCAGTAGAACAAACTAGGATTCCAAACCGGTGGGCTATCAGCTTCTACTTCGGGTAACAAGAGTATTGGATCGAAGAAAGGGTGTTGGACATGTCGGGAGACACATTAATAGTGATAATGCCCAGTGGAGAGGACTAGAGCATTTGGATCAGTCGGACCCACTACCATGGGAGATTTGGGCAAGACCCATCAGATTCATGCAGCGATGAACCATCATCAGGAAAAACACTAGTCAATTGTGCTCGAGATGTCAGGTACCATCACTGACCCGACCCTTAGTATTTTGATTGATCCAAGTGCTACATAGAGTTTCATTTTTGGTACAACGCTAGAAAGAATTAAGGTAAAGGAAATCAAACAGGATGAGTTTAGATTTTTATAAATGGCTTTGGGAGCCAAACAGAAGGTTGGAGGGAAGGTTATGGGTTGAAAATGGGAGTGTTTATCACCAGTTCCCACCTGTACATCACGATATTCGGATCTTATGACGTAGTGATCGGTGTGGACTGGTTGGAATCACATGAGGTGACACTCAACTGTAACACAAAATAGTTAAGCTTGGTCAATGATGAGGGAAAGAGACGCGTGATTGTAGGTCTAAACCAGGGAGTTTCCCTGAGGTTCATCTCTTCCTTGCAGCTACAGAAGAGCATGCACAAGGGATGTAATATTTATGCGATCCTTGCATTAAATGAGAAGGGAGTAGAGGAAGGTCTAGAACACCTTCTGGTGGTGAGAGATTTTCAGACGTCTTCCCTAAGGATTTACCTGGGATGCCGCCAGAAAGAGAATTGGAATTTACCATCGACCTAAAACCAGGAACTGAACCGATAGCAAGAATGCCTTATCTTATGTCAACCTCGGAGTTACAGGAGTTGAGAATGCAACTGAAGGAGTTGATGGACCTGGGACTTATACGCCCTGGTGTGTCACCGTGGGGTGCACCTTTTATTTTCATATGAAAGAAGGATGGGTCATGGAGACTTTGCATTGACTATCGTTAATTGAACAAGGAAACGATCAAGAATCAATATCCATTGCCAAGGATTGATGATATGTTTGATCAGATGAAGGGTGCGATGGTGTTTTCAAAGATCGATTTGAAATTAGGGTATCACCACTAACAAATCAAGGAGGATGACGTCCCTAAGACTTCCCTTAAGACAAGGTTTGGACATTACGAGTTTATTTTTTTAACTTTTGGACTGACAAATGCTCCTGGGGTATTTATAATTTTGATGAACAGGGTGTTCCGTGAATACTTGGAAAAGTTCATCCAAGTATTCATTGACGATATTTTGATTTACTCTCGGATGATGGAGGGGCATGACGAAGACTTGCACTTGGTACTACAGTGTTGCAAGAGAACAAATTGTATGGGAAATTGTCTAAAATCTCATTTTATCAATCAAAGATTCACTACTTAGGGCATTTCATCTCCGACGAAGGTATCACCATGGATCCAACAAAGGTTGAGGCTATTATAGAATGGCCTACGCTGATGAATGTCTCGGAAGTGCGTATCTTCATGGGTTTAGCGAGATACTATCGATGGTTCATCGAGGGTTTCTCAAAGATATCAAATCCAATTATGGAATTGCAAAAGAAGAACAAGAAGTTTGTTTGGAACGAGAAATGTATAGAGGCATTTTGGAGGCTCAAGGAGCTGTTGACAGTGGCACTGATACTGAAGGTCCCTAACATGGATGTGGACTTCTTGGTATGCATTGACACATCCAAGGAAGTCTTATATGGAACCTTGATGCAATATAGTCGACTGATAGCTTACATCTCAAGAAAGTTGAGAAGGCACGAGGAGAACTATGCGACACACAATTTGGACTTGTTAGCCATTGTTTATGCATTGAGAGTTTGGAGACACTACCTTATTGGATGGAAATTCGAACTAAAAATGGACCATTGTGGACTACAACACATCTTTATGCAAGCAACTTGAACGCGTGACAACGACGTTGGTCAGAATCGCTTAGCGAGTACAATTTCAAGATTAATTACATAAAGGGAACAATGAACATAGTGGCTAATGCATTGAGTCAGAGACCACGCATATTTTCGGTGATGCCTCTTCAGACAAATCTATGTGAAAATATTCCAAGTTTACAGTCCAACGATGACTGGTACAAAGAGGTCAAGGATTTTATCGGAAAAAACACAATTATGTTACTAATATTTGAAGGATTTGCGTTGGACGACGACAGATTATTGAGATTTAAAAATAAAATTTACGTACCACCGAAAGATGATTTGAGGATTTTGATCCTAAACAAGGCTTACAAAGCAGTGTACATGGCTCACCTAGGAGTCACAAAGATGAGGGCAGACCTTAAACCCTTATTCTTCTGGAAATTAATGAAGGAATACATAGTCAACTACGTGGAAAGATGTCTAGAATGTCAGCAGGTGAAGGCTGAACATAGACATCCAACAGGATTACTACAACCACATGTTATTCCAGAATCAAAATGGGAGGTCATTTCGATGGATTTCATTGTTGGATTTCCACTGACGGAAAGGAGACATAACTCTATTTTTGTGGTAGTCGACACTCTGACGAAGAGTGCTCATTTTATTCTTATACGTACGATGTATCAGGCACCTGAAATAGCTAGATTTTTCATCAGTGATATTGTGAAACTGCATGCCGTGCCTAAGAGGATTATATCAAATCAAGGATCGATGTTTACTGGACAATTTTGGACTAGTTTCCAAGAGGCCTTGGGAACCCAACAACTTTAGTATTGTGTATCGCCCAAAGATAGACGGGAAGACCGAACAAACAAACAAAATCTTGAAGGACATGTTGCGTATGTATGTGATGGACCAACATAAGTGTTGGGAAGAATTCTTGTCGCTGGTAGAATTCACATATCACAATAGTTATCAAAGCACCATTAAGATGGCGCCTTTCGAGTTTATTTACGGGCGACTGTGTCAGACGCCTTTGAGTTTGGATCAGCTTGAGGATAGGGTACTAGTGGGGCTATAAGCGATCCAAGAAATGGAAGATCAAATGCAAAAAATAAGACAAAGGATCAAGGAAGTGCATGATCGACAAAAGATTTATGTCGATGCACATCATGTCGACCGTAGTTACGAAGTTGGCGATCGAGTCTTCGTGTGGGTGAAACCGCATAAGAGTTTGATCAAGTTTGTAAAGGGTGCTTAACTCTCTCCTAGGTTCGTGGGAACTTTTGAGATTGTGGAAAGGAAGGGCCTTGTGGCCTATCGACTAGCCTTGCCTGATTCTTTGAGGCATATGCACGATGTTTTTCATGTATCTATTTTGATACATTATATTAGTGATCCTACACATGTTATTGACATGATTTCCTTACAGGTATCTGACGAGGGTGCACTCACGACTGAGCCCATTCGCATCTTAGACCATCGCGTTCGACAGCTACGACGTCGAACCGTGGATCAGGTCAAGGTACAGTGGGAAAACTATAGTCCGCACTCGGTGAACTGGGAGGATGTATATGATATGTGTCAACCATTTCCATTTTTGTTTGATAGGTAGACTTATGATACTGTGATACACTTTATTTCAACACTTATATAATATGAAACTTTGGGACAAAGTTTAGACCAACAGAGGGTGTATGTAAAATCCTGCTCTTGCGCAAACTGAGCGAACTTATTCTTTGAGGACACTTTCTTGCAAGTGATCCAGATTATTATACGATTGGGTGTTTGATTTTGATTATGAGATATTATGGATTTGATGATATATTATTTGGTTGTATTACATAGACAGGTGCTATTGACTGTGTTCTCCTGAGTGTGAAGGACTTTGGACCTCGAGGATGTAGAGGCATCGATGAAACCCCTTGGACTCCAGATCGAGTCAGGGAGTGGACTGTTGGGTTGAATATTTTTGATGTGACATATGCACATATGACTAGATGTTATGATGATTGATTATTATTTTTGACATGATTTGTTTATGGATGCAAGATGATGATAGCTTGTCGACCAGACTCACATGTGGAGTAGAGGGGTCACATAGGATAGCCAAAGACTTTGAGGGAGAGGTGTGGCAGCAACCTTGTCACAACCTACAATCACTCACGTCGTGGCTCGAACTGTAGGTTAACAATTACCTGGTTTGAGAAGACCCACAATGCCATGAGGGAAAACTATGACAGTCGCTCACGATGATTCTAAGGTGCATGCAATAAGGAAGGGGTTGTATTCCTTATAGGCCCTTAGTCTCCCACAAGATCACCTGGTGGAGTATTTACTCCATGGGCTTGATGGCTATCAAGTTATTCAAGAGGCGAGTGACACCCTTGGAGCACGTAGTGTGTCCTGAAGGCCACGTCGCGCAAGGAAAATAAAAAGAGGTGAGTGGAACCCTTGGAGCACCTAGTGCATCATGAAGGGCATGTCACGATTTTAACTGGTAAGTGAATAAACCTAGATGGCCTTAAAATGAATGATGTGATAAGTAAGATTTAAAAACAATTTTCGTTAATAAAAATGTCGCCCATCCTAGTGAAATTAAAATCTAGGTCTAACTAGAACATGTGGTCAAAATAATAATAATAATAATAATAAATAAACATGTAACAAGAAGGGGGGTAAGAAACTCAAATTTATTTATTAAAGTCAAAATTATAATGGAGGATTAAAATTTTAAAAAGGGAAATGGTTGTTTTTATCTATTTTTTCTAATTTAATTTTAGTTAAAAAGAAAAGAGGGTAAATGGTTGTTTCATCTACACTTGCTAAATTAAGTTTTAATTAAAGAAGAAAAAGAGTAAATGGTTGTTTTATCTACACTTGCTAAATTTATTTTTAGTTAAAAAGGAAAAAGAGGGAAACTTAAAAGAAATAGGAAAATTAAAGAAAAGGAGAAACCTAAAGAAAAAGGGAAACATAAAGAAAAAGATGAATGTCTAAGTTAGTAAGAAATCTTTCCTTGGGAACTTGCTATTTATGAACTTTGTTAGCACTGAGAGTCACCATCAGATAGCAGGAGGATAAGCCCATTACCCATCATATTTTTTGGTGGATGTTGGTTTTATATGAGTGGAGGTCAATGGACAAAACTCAATATATGAATGATGTTCAACACAGAACTAAACAAGAAATGCACAGGGAAGTGAGGGCCATGTTAACTTCAGTCAGTGAATTGAGTTTAAGTGTGAGAAGAGGAAAGTCTTAGTAAGAAAGGTGAACAATACTTCTATGAGCATCATGGATTTCAAGAATATTGGAGAAGAAAAAATCAGGCTCAAGCTTCAGACACTGAAATATGTCCAAACAACACAGTCACAATAGCACAATGATCAAACCTACATCACAATGCAGCTACAACAACTCGATTGGATCCTCCATGCTTGAGCCATTCAGTGTAAGAGGAAGAAATATAATAAGGGATCTGACTAAAAATGGTCACAATACCACTGTAATCAAACGTACATTACAACAACATAACAACCCTCGACTGGATCCTCCATGCCCAAGTGTTTTAGCACAGTTTTTATAGAGAGATGAAAAGAAGCCGAATTTTATTAACATGAAAGTCTCAAATTTGATGCATAACTAGAGAATAGTTCTGGCATCAAAACATTACAAAATAGGGAGCTCTTCTCAACCAGTTGACCCCTTAACAAAATATTAAAACTACTTATTTATACTCAGAATAGTCCTCGACTATCATGACTGTGATCGAATCACTACATTAAAAGCATTATGTCTGAGCAGTCTTTTGTCATATTGTGCATGTATCACTCTATCAGACATGAGCTCAGATTGACATGATTTTTGCAGGAAAATATGTTCACAAGGGTACCACGGGGTGACGATTCAGTCCCCACAGCCGTACCTTCCATGCCTTCCAATTACTGAGTGAGTCGAGGTTTCAACCACCAATCCTTTCATTTATAAACTGAACCCTCAAGATCAGGACGAGGCTTAGTGCCTAGGGGGTTTCCACATACTTCTCTCGGATTGGACACTATATGAGCATGTGATTGCGGGGCCATCAAAAGAGGTTTGAAATCACACTACGTTTGGGCCCACAATCCACTTCCTTCTGCCACTTACCACTTTCGCCAAACCATGGTTTCAATTGTGGGACCGCTCAATAATTTTATCGATCGAGCAAGTTGCATCCCTGCAATGAAGCATGGTCATTGATCTGGACGCAATCTGCGATCTGGGCACACCTACTAGATTTAGCGCTACTACCAAGCTTAAACATCTGCGAACTTTAGAATCCGCCAAAATATGCCCTGGGGAGGGGGATGCTACTCTTGACTTTGAATAATAACACCTCCCAGAGAATGACCTGTCACTGCTATACTGACGTGTCATGAAAGAGAAGTGACAGGTGTCACTAAGAAAGAAGCAAATGATATTCCCACGACTTCCTCAAATGAGTGCCACATGTTGCTGTCGAATAGGTTCCTGGTATCATAATCGATGAGTGCGCCACATGTCCATACTAATGACTACTATGTATCCTCTTAAAATGATGACTAAGATCTCCTTCGGGTCTCCGGGCTCCGAGAAACTGAAAACTCAAACTTAGATTTCCTTGAAGAAAAAAATTTGGAATTAATGATATGACGACATGTGGCCTCCAAATATCGATGACTAAGATCTCTTTGTGGCTTCGAACTTCAGGGAAATCAAATCTCAAACCTCGCCCTCTTTCATACTCTTTTACCTGGAGCTATAGATCTGGCGAGGCGCCTCCTCTTCAATCAATGGCTCTGTTCCTATTTCAGGACTTTGACCCCTTCAACCAGATCAATGGCCCTTATGCTCCCTTCTCAATCAACGATCAAGAGCTACTTCGGGTCTTTGGGATTTTCTCCCCTTTACTTTCCTCCGAAGCTCTAGATCTGGCGCCTCTTGTCCATTTGAATCGGACGGTTGAGACTTACTCTGGGCCTTTGGGCTTTGGGTTTTTTGAAAGTGAAACATGAAAAACCCCATGGAGGAAAAACCCTTGAAGAGAAGGATCTTCCGCCACATTCTTCGGAACTTCGGGACTTCGGCCACTTCGGGCGCTTCGGGACTTCGAGCGCTTCGGGAATTCAGCCACTTCAGGCCTTCAAGCACTTCGAGACTTTGGGACTTTGGCTCTTCGGACCTTCTGGGACTTCAGGACTTCGAGCCTTCAGGCTTTAGCCCTTTGGGATTTTGGGCACTTCATTAGTTCAGGACTTTTGTCACTTCGATGCTTCGGGCCTTCGAGACTTTTGAGGAACTACCTCTAAGATCAATGACTCCTTGTTGATTTTGAGATCAATGGTCCATGATTTCTTCGAGAGTTTTGGCTTTGGATCTTCAGAATTTTTATGCACTTCTCACTTCGAAATTCCCGAAGCTTATTTCCCCGAAAAATTGGATCGGTTGCCACCTGTCCCCCTCAAGATCGGACGACTCATGCTCACTTCAGGTTTCGAGACTTCGGACCTTTGAAAAATAAGTTTAACAATATTTCGAACCCCCTATTCCTGCAGACTATCGATTTGATATTCTTAGGAATGTCCACCGCTAAAGTTGATCTCGCCTATTGCTTGTATTTCAAGCCCGAAATGGACTGCTCTAAATGCTGCACTTTGAAGTTTCTTGTGAAGGTTGTGAACTTGGACAACCTGTTTCCCTTGACAACTATATGTGATAACATTTGGCTCCATAGGGGATGGCATTCTCCCTGTGAGCTGCCAAGAACAAGCAGTTCTAGTCACCTTATAGATTGGGCTATGGAGTCATGCTCAAAAAACATCCTACTGAGGATTAAAGGATGACAAGCACACTATCCTAAAAATGAAAGAAAAATACATGGGCTCCAGAAGGAGATTATTTATGTACATTCCTAGACTAATTTATTTTTACAAAGCGCTAGGTGAAAGAAAACTTCCACGATAGACGTTCAAGCAACTCCCTAGATCCAAATATGTTTACTCTGTCACTGATCAAATAAAAACAATGCAACTATGACAACAAAATGATTACTCTTTTCACCTCTCCTCCCAGTGCTGAAGTCAGGATAAATTTGAGCGGCTCCAAGACATGAAGGAAATGCAACTTTATGTACTCCCTTACAGGTTCATAGAGAAAATGAAAAAAACCACTGGGCTGGTGACATAAAACATGCTTTGTCTTATAACTGCTCACACATGGCTGAATGTCTCTGGAAAGCACGAGTGAGTGAACGACTGATGCAGGCTGACCGATCCTAGGTGATGGTTGTTCAGTTGCAGGCTCTGGGAAGGATATGAACTGAACATTTGGTTCTCCCTCTTCTTCTTCATGACTCTCCCAAGGATCAGAATCATAATCATCATAAACAAGAAACAGGGCAAATCTCTGCCCTTTTTCTTCTGTAGGCACAGAATGGCGGATTTCCACACAATTTTTTCCCTCAATGTATAAAGGAAAAGGCTCTATGGTATGTTTTTGGAAAACCTTAAAATATGAAACATATGATTCCATGTGTATAGCCATAGGATCATGAATCATGTGACAGAATCTTGGTTTCTTTAGAAGACCATGTTTCTCCTCTGTAAATGCCTCTCTTCTTGAAAATAAAAAAACCTCCCTGCTCCTTTGAAAACAACTCTCGATCATTAGCAACTGCAGTCTCTTTTCCTTGTTGTTATTCCAGCTTTGATCATAATCACTATCTTCTTTCTCAGAATCTGAAACATGCTGACAGTCGTCTTCCTTAGGCACATGCAATTTTTCAAGATATGCTTTCATATGAACCCCCTTGCTATCCCTTATGTTATCTTTGACTTCTTCAACATATTCAAATAGGTGTCTTAACGATGAATATTTCCTCTCTCTCAGGAGTAGGACCATCTCTGGATGTTGAGCCATGACATAGTACACCATGACAATAGTCTCTATGGGTCTAATCTCCATAGGAATACTATGATAAACACTGTAAAACCTCCTATTGAAGACAACCAAGGCTTCATCTTCCCTTCTCCTTAAGGCTTTAAACTCAAACCAATATTTATCAAGGGACTTGTTCTCACCCCAACACTTTAAAAATGCATGGCATAGCTCAGTCCAGGAACCAATAGAACTGACTTCCATACATCTAAACCACACAACTACATCTCCAGACAAGGATTGTGAGAACAACCTCATGGCAACATCATCATGAACAATCTCAAACTGATTGACAAAGCTCTCAAAGTCCTCCAAATGCCTCTCGGCTTTAATATGATCCTCTCCAGAAAACCGAGGAAGATACTCAAAGGAATAATGAGGATAAGGATGAAGGCCACGTGGAAGCCTTAAAGGTTTAAACAACTTATTTCTTATTTTAATTTTAAAATCAGTGGGTTGATCATGAGGATTAATGAGTTGATGGTAAGGCTCAGCAGGAATAACAGAGGGTAACGATATTTGAGAAGACTATGAATTATTTTCAACCTCCTTAGGGCTACAAGGGTGATCAATTTCAAGAGGAGATGCAATACATATATCACTTTTATGAATAGGCAGAGGTGAAGACAGGAGATTGATATCTACAACACAAGAAGAGGGCATGTTTTCTTATTCCAAGGATGAATAAATAAAGGAAGGCCTATTATCATCTGATAGACAAAGTAGAGGATAATCCTCTTTATATGTGAAGGGAAAGAGAGAAATGAGTTGATAAACAAGAACAAGATTTCATGAATAAATCTCATAAACTAATACCCGGTCTTCCCCTTCGGTATGATGATCTTTCTATCAATAGAATCCTCCCCAGTGGATTCTTTTATAGTGAAGTCACCAGATGAAAGTTTCAAGCTTCAATGGTTCTGATGTATGATGCACCTTCATAATCAGAAGCTCTTTGTCGTTCTTACCCATGGAAATGTCTTGTATTTGTTCCCCAACAATGACGCCAAGAATGTTAGCACTGAGAGTCACCCTCATATTGTAGGAGGATAATCCCAATACCCATCAAAGTTTTTGGTGGATGTTGGTTTTGTATGAGTGGAGGTCAATGGAAAAAACTCAATATATGAATGATGGTCAACACAAAACTGGACAAGAAATGCACAGGGAAGTGAGGGCCACATTAACTTCAGTTGGTGAATTGATTTTAAGTGTGAGGAGAGGAAGACTTAGTGAGAAAGGTGAACAATACTTCTATGAGAATCATGGCTTTCGAGCAACTTGGTGAATAAAAAATTATAATCAATATCACTCTTGAGCTCAAGCTTCAAACACTGAAATATGTCCAAACAACACAGTCACAACAACATAATGATCAAACCTACATCACAATGCAGCTACAACAACTCGACTAGATCCTCCATGCCCAAGCCATTTAGTGTAAGAGGAAGAAAGATAACAAGGGAGCTGACTAAAAATGGTCATGAGACCACTGTAATCAAACCTACATTACAACAACATAATAACCCTTGATTGGATCCTCCATGCCCGAGTGTTTTAGCACAATTTTTACAGAGAGATGAAAAGAAGTTGACTTCTATTAACATGAAAGTCTCAAATTTGATACATAACCAGAGCATAGTTATGGCATCAAAACATTACAAAATAGGGAGCTCTTCTCAACCAGTTGACCCCTTAACAAAATATCAAAACTACTTATTTATACTCAGAACAGTCCCTGACTATTAGGAGTGTAATGTGATCACTACATTCAAAGCATTTCATTCGAGAAGTATTCTATCATACTGTGCATGTATCCCTCTATCAGACGCGAGATTAGATCGACATGGTTTTTGCAGGTAAATCTATCCACGGTGGTACCACGGGCTGACAGTTCAGTCCCCACAGTTGTACCTTACATGCCTTCCAATTACTGAGTGATTTGAGGTTTCAACCACCAGTCCTTTCATTTATTAATTGAACCTCGAGATAGAGACGAGGCTTAGTGCCTAGGGGGTGGCCACACACTTCTCTTAGATTGGAAACTATATGAGCACGTGATTGTGGGGCCATCAAAAGCGGTTTGAAATCACACTGCTTTTGGGCCTACAATCCATCACCTTTTGCCACATATCACTTTCTCCAAACCATGGTTTCAATTGCGGGGATGATCAATAATTTTATCGATTGATCAAGTTGTGTCCCTGAAATGAAGCATGGCCATTGATCTAGACGAGGTCTGTGATCTAGTCACACCTACTATATTTAGCGCTACTGCCAAGATTAACCACCCGCCAACTTTATAATCCTCCAAACTGTGTCCTGGGGGAGGGGGACGCTACTCTTGACTTTGAACAATAACACCTCCTGGAGAATGACATGTCACTGCTATGCTGATGTGTCATGAAAGAGAAGTGACATCTGTCACTAAGAAAGAAGCGAATTATATGCCCACGACTGCCTAGACTGAGTGCCACATGTTATTATTGAATACGTTCTTGGTTTCATGACCGACGAGTGTGCCACATGTCCATATTGATGACTACCATGTATCCTCTTAAAACGACAACTAAGATATCCTTCGGGTCTCTGGGCTCTGGGAAACTGAAAACTCAAACTTATTTTTCCTTGAAGCAAAACATCTAGAGTTAAGGATCTGATGACATGTGGCCTCCAGAGCTTGATGGTTGAGATCCCTTCATGGCTACGGAATTTGGTGCAATCAAATCTCAAACCTCTCCCTCTTCCCTGCACTTTTACCAAGCGCTCTAGATCTGGCGCCGCGTGTCCTATTCGATCAACGTATTTTTTCATGTTTCAGTACTTTGACCCCTTCAACCAAATCGACAACCCTTCTTCTCCCTTCTTGATCAATGATCGAGAGCTACTTTAGGTCTTTGGTCTTTTCCCCACTTTTCTTTCCTTCGAAGCTCTAGATCTGACAGCACATGTCCATTTGAATCATATGCCTGAGACATACTCCGGGACTTTGGGCTTCAGGTGTTTTGAAAGTGAAACATGGAAAACCCCACGGAGAAAAAACCCTCGATGTGAAGGATATGCTTCCACATGCTTCAGAACTTCGGGTGCTTTGGGTCTTTGGGACTTCGAGCAGTTCAGGCCTTTGGGCGCTTCAGTTTTTCAGGACTTCGTGTGGTTCGGGCCTTCGGGTGCTTCGAGACTTTGGGCTTTTGGGCCTCAGCCCTTTGGGATTTCGTGCACTTCGACACTTCAGGACTTCGGCCACTTCGGTACTTTGGACACTTCGACGCTTCAGGACTTTGGGAGGCACTGTTGCTAAGATCAATATCTCCCTGCTAATTTTGAGATCAATGGTCCACGATTGCTTCAAGAGTTCAAGCTTTGGCTCTTAGGAATTTTTATGCACTTCTCACTTCGAAACTGTTGAACCTCATTTCCTCGAAATCTTGGATTGGCTGCCACCTATCCCCCTCAAGATCAGACATCTCATGCTCACTTTGGGTTTCGAGACTTCAGACCTTTGACAAATATCTTTAACAATATTTCGAACCCCTGATTCCTGTGAACCACCAATCTGATATTCTCAGGAATGTCTACTGTTGAAGCTGATCTCACATGTTTCTTGCATTTCGGGCTCGAAATGGACTATTCTGAATGTTGCACTTTGATGTTTCTTGTGCAGGCCGCGAACTTGGACAACCTGCTTCCCTTGAAAACTATATGTGATAAACAACGCAACTATGAATTAAGTAAGGTATAATTCATTTAAGATTTGTAAGGGAATATTGGGACACCAAGGAGCATTTTTAGGAATGCTTTTAGGTGGGTGAGGGAAATAGGAATAATTAATTAATTAATAAAATTGATTTTCTGGTGCAACTAGGGGATGGGTGACATGTGTACGAGGGAGGTTTTTCGAAATTAATTAACTGAAAAAGGAATTTAATGACAATTTGGGAAACTAATTACTTAAAAACTCTATAAAAATGATGGAGGAGGGAGAGTATGGATCTAATATTTTTGTGTAACATGACACTGTTGAATTTGTTTCTTGACTGAACTTCTCTGGTGGGATTTGGGATACCCAGCTTGGGTAACGATTTGTAGCTCGAAATTGCGAGGCGATATGGGTGCTAGAAGTTATCTGGTATTGTGTGCGTGTCCTCTTTGTGGCTCGGGGGGCTCAGTAGGAAGAAGATTACCCCTAACATTCGTTGGGAGGTACCGGTGAGGTCACATCAGTCACCAAGTGGGAGCTAGACAGAGCGCACACAAGACAACAAATCAGAGCTTTCGCATTTGGTAGTTTAATATTGTTCCTCCACCTTCAGTACTGTACTTATACCATGTTAAAGATTATGTTTTATTCAACATTTTATGATCAAGAACTTAAATTCATCCCATCCTTATGCTCACTATATTTTGAATTGATTTCCCTTGGTGAACCCAAACTCTGATTGCAATGACTTCTCTGTGTTTTTTTTAATTGATTATTACGAAGAAGAATTTGTGATTTTATCTTTTGTCTCTTATCCCTTAAGTTGTTAGTCCGTGCCTGAGAAGTCATCCAGGAGTCAAATCGACGGTCGTCACTTCGGTGTTTAAAGACCTATAGATTCAAATGCCCTGCTTTCCTATACATGGATAATAATTGAAGGATAAATTTCTCCCAACTATCTATCCCTTACTTATCTCTGCATTTTTCTCTTATGATTAACCCCGGATCTTTGTGACTTCTTATGAATGACTATCTCTGCATCTTGATTGATTAAAACTCTGATTTTCTCTTTGTTTTTAATTTCTTAATCTTTGGTAAATCTCTACGTTTTGGATTGATAAAAATATGCGTTGATGAATGATAACCTCTGATTTTTGAAGGCCCAATATGTGTGTTTTTGGATTGATAAAACTCTGCATGTTTGAAGGATAAACCCCAACATTACGGAATGGTAAATCTCTGCGTCTTTTAATGATAATTCCCAGCGTTTTAAATGGAAAATCTCTGCATTTTTTATGGTGTCCAACGTTGAGGAATGTTTAAAGTCTGCGTTGAGTGATTAATCTCGAAGGATGAATCTCTGAACAAATCGTTTCCACCGAATCGTTTTTACCCAATTGTTTTACCTAGAATCGTTTTGAAGTATCATTGCATGTGTTTGAATCCCCTTCTTGAACTTGAAATGTTTTTACCCAGCGAGTTTGTTTGACATCGATTTAATTCTGGACATTTTTTCTTCTTGGCTTGGGAATGACAGAGATTTGAACATCATCATTTACACATCTTTCACCCTACGCATTTCATGGCACTTGACACAACACTTCACACTAGAATTTTGTGGCACATTGCATGGATTTTGCACCAAGATTTCTGGCGATTTTACCTCTGTGATTTCATATATAATTATGACAACGTTATCATTTATTTTCTCCGCGATTTCATCTATATTTATGACATCATTTTCATTTATTTATTGTGTGATTTTAATATATATTGACTGCAAATTACCCATAGCTAATGGACAATGATTTAATTGCCATATTTTTTGTGCATGACAGTGAATTCGTACAACGATTTTATGATAGTGATTATATAGTGATTTTATGATAGCAAATTTCATTTATGATAGAAAACTCATATAGCGATTACTATAATTTTATAGTTTTCAATTTCTCCCTTGAAATGTAATTCAATAGTTATACATTTACTCAACGATTTTAGTAACATTTAGCTAGCATATCATATTATATAATACTCGACAATATCATTATAATACCCAGAGATATCATTATAATACCCAACATAGAATATTATATAATACCCAGTGATATCTTATGATACCCATCATATCATTATAACACCCAGCGATATCATTATAATCATCATGGATAACATTTTTATTATGTTAATTCATGCGTTTTTAATATGGAAAAATCCTTGCGTTTTTAATATCGGCGATTTTAATATGTAGAAACTGCAATTTAATATATAGACAACGACACATTATTTACATGATAGACAACGAAATATTCCTTATATTCTTTACATTCCGTTGTTATATTCTTTACATTTCCAATGATTAGCATTTGAATAGCAAATTTATGGTAGACAGTGATGCAACTGTTAAGACAATGATTTAATTTAATGGATAGTAATATTATTGTAGCCTTCAATATCATTGTTAAACTGAAATTTATTTTACTAGACAAGATGGTTGATAATGATTATTAGATAGAAATTTTATTATATTGTTTCAGTTAAAAGATAACATATTCAGTTTTAAAGGACATGTTTTATATTTTTTAAAAGGACATGTTCCATATTTTTTTATGTTTAAAGGATAGCGAATTCCTCCTTAGGAAAATACTTATCTGATATTGGAATTGGAAAATAGTTACAATGAGCTAATTGTTTGATAATAATTATTTTAATGTGTACAGATTGATGTATGTTTGGAATAGAAATTTTTGCGCAAGGAATTTAATGTGTTGTATGAATGTTATGGTCATTAGATTCCCTTGTGTCTTGTTGTCTTGTCGATTGTTGGTTGGGTGTTTGGGTTTAGTCCTCATTTTTTTTACAGTTAATTTGGTCTCTTAGCACGATGGATTTAGCTTGGATTAAGGGTCTAGAAATGTTGTGTTGCGCCATGGTTATTGTCATGCCTATCGCCTTGTGATGGCATGGATATTGATGAGGGGATCATTGCGCACCCATATGGATAGCCGCAAATGATAATCTGGTCAGAGTCTTGTGCTTCCTGATGTGGGCATATCATTCGTTGTGATTGATGTTAGTACTTGGTTTTGTAATGCATTAATGCGTTGGGTTTACACGTCGTAAAGGTTTCTAGATACTGGTTGTTGAAGTCATTATGTCGGGTTTGTTGATGTTGTCCTTAAGCCAGTAGGCATTTTCTTTCTTGTGTCGGGCGAGTAGTCATTTTTATCTGTCTATTAATTATTGCATGTTTCATCTAGTTTCCTAATGTGCTAGTGTCTGAGTCATTGTTTACTATTTCTTGATCTGCATGCGTTATGTTCATCATCAAGTTGCGTTGTTTAACTGTTGTCGTTGTTGTCATCCCACGTTAAAAAAAAAATAATCTTTTGTGTTGCAGCGCATGTAGTCATAACGATAGGGTCATTACAGTGTGAGGAGTGGGAAATAATATTTTAATATTTTTAGTGGCAGCTTGGCAAGAGTGTGAAAAAACTTTGCGCAAACAATGCATATTGAAGGGAATCTTGGAAACACTATGTCGGCTTGAAATTGATGACTAAAATATTCATCAACAAGTTTTTTTATGTAGGTTGGGTTGAAGATATCGATCGCAGAAGATATACAAGTGGGTATGTGTTTAACCTATTTGGAGGAGCAATCATTTGGATGAGAAAAAGACAGGCTATAGTGGCACTCTGAACTACAAAAGTTGAATACATAGAAGCCACTCATGCATGCAAGGAAGAAGTATGGTTACAAAGATTGTGTTTAGGTGTTGGGTTGGTACAACAATAAGAAAGGTTATATTGCGACAGTCAGAGTGCAATCTTCCTAGCGAATAACCCATCTTATCATTCAAAGAAAAATCATATTGATGTTCAATATCACTTTGTGAGAGACATGGTTGAAGACAAGAAGGTTTTGTTGGAAAAGGTTGACACTTTGAAGAATGTTGCAGATTCATTGACAAAGTCTGTGAGCACTCATAATTTCTCCTGATGTAGAGAAACAATGGGCATTGATGCCTTGGATTGTTGATTATGTAATCTTGTGACCCCCTATATGCAATGAAAACAAAAAGTGGGTGAATGTTGGATAGATTTTATATTCTTTGAATGTGTGGGGGGGGTGTGTCAAATTTGACAACTGCATCTAATGATCCATCCCCCCTTCTCTCTTTGTGTCATGTGCGTCGAGCACTTTCCTAGGGGGTTCCCAAGGGGAAAGGATTTCCCCCCACTAGTTATGCATAACATTCGAGGTAGTGCCCCAATTTTTTTGGGGGGGGTGGTTTTTCCTATTTTATCATTTTTTTTCTATTTTTAACAGTTTTCTAAATTAATCATGGATTAAAGGATTAGGGTTTTGGTAGTTGTGGAATACCTAAAATATTGTGTATATATTGTATTGAGAAGGGTGAAATTAATACAATGAATATTTGAGAGGTGTGGCACCAAGGAAGGCTAGTTTTCTCTTAGTTAAGGGTTTCCAACGTAAATCTCTGTGTACTATGTGTATGATCCATTGATTAATTTTGTTTTTCTTAAGAATTTGTATGCATTTCTTTACTTCACAGGTTCAAAACTTGTAAAGAGGATCCTAATATTGATGCAGAAGTAGATATTGAAGGAGAGATCATATGTTCTCTAAATGAAATAGAGAGACTAAGGAACAAGAAATGACTACTAAAGGAGTAGTTGAAGAAGTACAAAAAATAAATTCTCAAGATAAAAGAAAGTTCTAACACTACAACGAATCCCTGTGATTTGCTCCCATTTTTGCTCTCTTTTTTGCTTCCAAAGTTGGTTTTAATGCATTTTTCTTCAATGTTTTGAACAAGTCGTCACTATTTATTGGGATGGAGTTATTCATGGCATTTTTTGCAGTGAAAAAAAAAATTAGGTGCTAATAGAACCGGAAATTGCACCCCATTTAATGTAAGAAATTGTGCCCCATTTAGCGCCAGAAATAATGCCCCCTTTATCACCAAAAATAAAGCCTCCTTTAGCGTCATATTTAGCACCCCAGTTAGTGCCATCAATTTCACTAGAAGTAGCATCGTATTTAGAGCCAGATATAGCCAGATTAGCCTAAATAGTTAATTAGTTGAGGTGTTGGGGGTTAAGTGGATAGGGGCTTTGAGGATTATGGGATTTAGGGATTTGGGGTACATGGATTAAGGGTTAATGGATTAGGGATTAAGGTTTAATGGATTAAAGGTCAAGAGATAAGGTATTTGGTGCTTACAGTTTAGGTATTTTAATGGTTAATGGATTAGGGATTATGGGCTAGGGGATTAATTTTTAAGTGCTTAGTGCATATGGGGTTTATGGATTAAGGGATTAGGGATTAGTGAGAAGTGTTTAAGGTCGATGGATTAGGGGTTAAAGGATTTAGGGATTTTTTGTTAATGGATTATTGATTAACTCGGGTTGATGGATTAAGGGTTAATTAGGGATTAGACCTTAAGGATTTAAGGGTCAATGGATCAGGGGTTAGGGGAGTTAGGGCTTTGTCAAAACTCTCTTGAAATTTCATGGAACTTATTCCAAAATGCTAATCACCAATTTCATCCACTGATGTTGCATGGTGAGTAGTGAATGGGGCTAATGTTGAAATTTCTTCAAATTGTTACTGTATGCATTGAAATTTGACATGGTTATAATAGACACATGTGCCCTTAACAATATGTGAGGGTTTGAAGAATCAAGGATACCTGATGTCCCCACATAATTTTTGAGATCATCCACATTTGTATCAACATTCATCATGAAGTCTCATTGCCATCATTCGTCATTCACATCTATGGAATGCTTGTAGAAACTCTCTTAAAATGTCATGGATTAATGTCTTCCAATTACACTCCCATCACAAATGTCATCCATCAATGTCGCATGGTGAGCAGTGAATGGGGTTTAGTGTTGAATGTGCATAAATAGTTAATTAGTTGAGGTGTTGGGGGTTAAGTGGATAAGGGATTTGAGGATTATGGGATTTAGTGATTTGGTGTACAAGGATTAAGGGTTAAGATAATTAGGGATTAAGGGTCAAGAGAGAAGGGCTTTGGCTCTTATGGGTTAGTTATTTTAATGGTTAATGGATTAGGGATTATGTGCTAGGGGATTAATTTTTAAGTTCTTAGAACATATTGGTTTATGGATTAAGGGATTAGGGATTAGTATTTAAGTGTTTAAGGGTCGATGAATTGGAGATTAGGGGATTTAGGGATTTTGTGTTAAGGTATTAGTGATTAACTAAGGTTGAGGCATTAAGGGTTTATGGATTAGGGATTAAGGATTTAAGGGTCAGTGGATTAGGGCTTAGGGGTTAGGTCAAAATTTTACATGGTTAGACGAGATACATGCCTTGAATATGGCATGCGAGGGTTTAAAGAGTCAAGGATATTTCCTAATGTCCTCGCATAATCTTCAAAATCCTCCATGCTTGCATGAACCTTCATTATGTGGTCATATCATTTTCATCATTCATCCTTCCCATTTATAGAATATTGTTCGTAATGCTCTTGAAATGTCATGGAATGTATTCCAACATTCTCATTTGAGATCACCCCCAATTATCAATCATTCCTCTCTTAAGAAATCACTCTCCTCCAGTGATTTCCAGAAGGCAATTATGTCTTGATAGGGACCATAGCAGTTTAATTAGTATCTTGACAGTACTTGAAACTCCTTTAAGGTGTCCTTCCATCAGAATACCTACAAAAGTGTGAAAATATTGAAGATCAACAGATAAAGGATTCCATCTAGAAATTAATCCTCTAGAGAGGCCTATATCATCTACAGCTACACAATTTCATAAGGGACAACACTTTAAAAAGAAGTCCTTGGATTTATAACTATCAACCATAGTTTCCTGGAATAAGATAATGTCATGGATAGTTTACTGTATCACCTTTTTTATGCTTAATAGCTTAGGGGCACCCCCAACCCCTCTTAGATTCATTTATAGAATGATCATATGGGGGAACCCAAATTGGGCTCCAAATCTCCAATCACCCTAGAAGAATTAGAAGGAGAATCATGAGGTAATACATGAGAGGAGTTAATAATAGGTTCTAAGCCTCCATCTACAACACCTATAACCCATTTTTTAACCTTTTTTGTGCTCTTCTTACTAATGGTCATATTGTCTCTATCCACATTCAATTTTACAGCTTCATATGAATTATAGACTGGAAGAGGGGTTTTTTCAAGGGCCTCTTTATAGGAGGGTTTCAAAACTTATCTACCAATAACTTTTGCTTGTGAGAAATTTAGAAAGATATCAACATTAACAACATTGCTCAGTTCTAAAGAATGGGAGCCAATTTCTAGAACTTCTTTGTAAGAAAGAGTGGGGTCCCGATTAAAAACAAACCGAGCTAGGGTCTAAATATGGGTTTCCTCATAACTAGTATTTGTTACAAACTAGCTTGGTGAGCCAAATTGTGTAGGGGTAATTAACATCGTCTGGTTTTTCGATTGTTGTAGAGGAACCTTATCAGAAAACATTTAATTCTTGGTTGGAAGTTCATCAAAAAAGTTTAAAACAATATACCAAAAAACCCCAAAACTTTCTACTAGCCACTCCTCATTATCATGAAGAATTTTAATATCCTTATTTGATAAACTGTTGAAAAAAGAGGGGAAAAAAATATTCATCTTACTAAGAAAGGAGTTTATCTCCTGACTGCTTGGAGAGGGTGGAACTGGAAAAAAATCTAAGGGAAGTTGAGGCGGCTAAGAACCCTTATCGCCTTCCTTTTCTTATGTTTTGATCAACAAAAGGAATTGTACTTTGATATGCCCTTCCTGATAGCAATGATGGCATAAAAATGGTTCCCTCCAGTAATCCAAAAATTGGATGAAGGAACTATCCCCTGTAGACACCTCTATATCCTCCAAAAAAACCTTTTCTGAATCAAATTCCACCAATACCCATGTAATCCTTTTATTGTTCCAGCACAAGGTCTTTTCGTCAAAATACACGAACCTTCCCACAATGTTTTCCATATCTACGAAGATTTGTGTAACCCCTAACTCTAATGGAAATCTTGGGAGGAGAATCCATACAACATGATTGGAAAAGGAATCCATATATGGATTAAAGATAAGTTTCCATCTTTTGAGTATCAGAACCCCACAACCAATAATCCATGGACTAGCTGAAATATTTAAAAGACATCTCTCCGATAGGAAATGAAATAGGATCCAATGATTCTATAACAAACTTAAACATGGAAAGTATCCGACCAAGGGTTTCTAGTGGTCTTGAATCCCCTTCTTATTATTTTATTTTGTCATCTTCAGATAGAAAAATTTTCCCACCAAAGCCTTCAAAGCTAGACTTGCAGCCCACTGTAATGATACATCCTTCCCCAGAACATAGAGAGGATGGTTGTTTCGCACCTTCAAACTCTTTTGTTGTCTCTTTTCCTTCACTTCCTTCTTATGAAAAATTATCTCCCCTTTTCTATTCTCCCGAATTCTTTTCTTCCTTTCTTTTCCCCCTTCTACACTTACCCATTTTTCGCTTTTATTTTTTCCCTCTTACTATCCCTTTCTAGTTCTAACACTTAGTCACATTTTAGACCAAAGGTTCTTGGGTTGGCGGACTTACAATTTCTCACCTCCATATACAACTTCACATCATGAGTCCAACCGACCACTGCGTTGTTCCATACTTAGTTGATTCTATGATTGAAGGTTCCCGGATTGACGAGATCGAACTTTCATGTTCCCATGTTCCATGATAGACACATTGCACCAAAGTGTTCTATGATCTACATTTTGATCCTTGGACTCCCCGAACTTCCTAAGTGTCATTCCACCTACATTAATCCATCCAACCTCTGCGCCATCCCACACTTAGCCAATTTCACGCCTCATACCATCGTTGGTTCTCGGGGTCTTGGGTTTTCGGGTTCACAAAAATATCAAGTCACATATCTCCCTTGTCCATCCCCGACACCCTCGCACACTTCCCAATTCACATTTACTATGATTTAATGCTAATAAATTACCATATAGGTTCAAAAGGATTGTCATTAATAAGAGAAAGTCTTGAGGATATCTCCTATTAAAATGCATTAAAGAAGTATTTACGGAGGATTATATCATCTCCCTCCAGCGTTCATTCCTAACATAATTTGGAGCAAGGGAACGTTCTCGTTGACTTATGGAAGCAACTCAATGATAGTTATGTGGAGATACACTAAGAATTTTCGGATGTGAGGATCAGATTTTTCAATGATCCAGGGGATATTCCTATTATTCATCCCCTTCTACCCAGAAGGAAATAATATGGACGTCTAGAATTACGCGCGCAGGGTGTGTCCCAAAAGTTTTTGATTGTAAGGAGTTGGTCACCTAGTTCACTTAGAGATACATTCCAATCCAACAGATCATCCAATTGTAGGACCATTCCCCTATATCTCTGTCACCTTAGGTTTTTTGTAAGATGTTGAGGCTTCCTGTGCCAACACTCACCTTCAAAGATGAATATTGCAGGGAGTTATTAAAAAATAATGACAATGGACTTGAATTCTTACCTGAATTCCTAGATAACCTAGTGGTTGTCCCTGAGGACATCACAAGATTTAACGTTGGCTCATTTAAAAATCCCTTCTGGTAAATTGCATGGCTTTTTACAAGGATAACAGGACTTGAAACCATGACCAACATCTTCGGGATGATTCTTTACATTCTATATTTTACGGTCAAAGAACAGGCCATCTTCGATTGGGGTAAGTTGATTTCCATTCAAATCTCTTCTGAATTGATGCAATGAAAGAAGGAGAATAAATTTATGTCATCTTATTTGGTTTTCGTGATAGCACATTTCTCTCAGTTCCCAAGATTATCTGTGTGAAAGAAGGTAAACTGTGAATTCGACCCAGTAACCTTTTGGTATCAAACATTGTGGAGGAACAAGGCCTCCCAACATTTTTATGAAGTATTTAATGATTTTGTCTCAGTTTTTAAAGAATTTTTGTTTGGAAAGAACACTCCCCGGATGTCTAACCAGCCGAGTAAGTTCCTGGATAGGAAGGGGACACTAGAACAAATGGAAAATTATAACATTATAAGGATTTTTGGATCCAAAGAAAATACTTCCTTCCTTCTGTACTACATATCTGAAAAAATGTTTGTTGTTGAAATCGCAAGGCAATACACCTAATGGATGCATTTTTTCCATGAAAAGAGAAAAAATAAATCAAAACCTCTGCCTTGGAAAGTGGGGGAGTTAATATTCAGAAATATGAACAAGATTGATGAATTTGTGGGCCACTGCCATAGCCTCAATTGAAAATATGCTCAAAAAGTAAAAGGGTTCGACCCTAGTGGTATTTTTGTAGAAAATCTATTAGTTGTTGGTTTCAACAATTATTTCATTAACACTATTCTGAATGAATATAGAGAAAATCCCTCAGGCACTCCCTCTCGTGACACCAAACACCTAGAGACAATAATCAACACCAATGAGTCATACAAGTAGAGAGGAAAAGGTTCGGGTGATAAAAGTGCCCAATCCCCGAATGTCATGCCAAAGAGTACAACATCTCAGAGCAGCGCACCAACGACCTACACATGTAAGAAAGTAACCCACAGTTCTTCAGTTTGAGGAGGAGATAAGAACCCTCCTTCCAAAAAAATTTATACTTCCATTGAGGAAGAAAAGAAAAAACATTGTGCAAGAAGAGGAGGGACCATGAGGATAAGATGATATCCACGAACTCTCCCTTGAGGATATGGAACTTGAAATTGACATCGAGAATGTGTTCCCCAATGTCAACTAGATAGAGAACACTACTCACTAGAACCATCAGATGGAAATAATTGGGACCGAGACCTTCGACGAAGAAGAGTCTTTTTCATTTCAGAGCATTGTTTTTTACAACGAATCCAAAATTTTGATTATTGAGAAAATATATGTAAATAATAAGAAGGGGAAATATCGTTTAGAGATTAACCTACGGAACATGCAGCCTTCCCAAATTTCCTAGATACACCAAGCAACTGGAGAATCTATAGACAATTCTATTGGAGGCCTTGAAGCAGAGAATGTCAGGTTAAATGAGAGAATCAAAGAATTGGAGGAAGATTTAGTGCCCCTTCCAGTAATTGCTATTCCTTTAGCAATGATCGGTCCTACCACACTTGTGGAAAATTTAAAAGGATCGACAAGCCTTCTCACATCAACCCAAGGCTATGTGGAAAAGAATATCAAGAAAATAATGGAATTAATAACATAGGCTTGGGAGATGTCAAAGAGCATGGTCTCTTTTGGAACGAGATCATTGCATGTTTTTCATGAATATCTACAAGTAGATTTGAAAAACAAGGAAGGTTTCTACCTTGATGTGGTTGTACCATTTGGTGTTAAAGTAACTAATATGAGATAATTGAGATGAAGAGAGGAGGATCTCCCTTCTCCAAACTGAATAAAACCACTGAACGCATGATGGAAGGAAAAGGTAAAAAACATGAATGGTATTGTTCAAGAATGCATCCAGGCCATAACTAGAAGAGAGGAATTATTCAAGAAGCTAACTGAGATAGATCTAGCTGGCAGCATCAATGAGGTCCAAGACTCGAAATTGGTACTCAACCTTTTTTTTTTAACCAAGCAAGCATTTGATGAAAAAGTTGAGATCTTTAAAGGGTTGTAATTTGAAAAATTATATGGCATTCTTGAATATGGTGAAGATGACATGGAAAACATGCTAGTTGATTATTCTATTAAAAATCAAGATATTGAAGAAGCATTGTGAAACATTTCTATTGATCTAAGGGACTTGGAAGGTGAACTCTTCAATATAAAAATATGGCATGAAATCAATGTGGCTCCAATGAGGAGCTAAACCGAGGAGTGGTTCAAAAAGGTTGTCCACAATCTTACCAATGAAGGGAAAAGGACGGTTGAGACATTTCCTGTAACTGCCAAGGAGACCCATAAAAGGACATCATCTCGAAAGTGGCAAACCATGAGAGACCATCATAGTAAGTTCATACTAATCACAATTTTATGTCTCTATCAATCTCTTAATCCAGTTGCTCCACCTATTTAGATAGAAAGGTTTAATCGAAGATTGATATTTTTTTTTTCTTCTTTCAAGGTCTTGTTGCCTTCTGCTACCCACTTTATTCTTTATACAATATTAATTCTTATAAATATTTTCTTTATGGTCTATGGGAGCCCCAATCCTAGTCATTATGACAAACACATTTTAATTTCAGAGGATATCTATTGAACTATATATTTTATAGAAATTCCATGAGGGTTGTTTTGGGAACAATCTCGATTGTACTTTGTAACCCATTTTTTTTGAATATAAAGCATTTGAGGTTGATCTATCATTATCTCCATTTGATTTTCCCATCTACTACTCTGTCAAAGTTCTCTTATGCATGCATATCATTTTCTTTTAGTTTTTATGTGATCAGAAATCTTTAGCCCTACTATGATGGATGTGAGGAATTTTGTTTATTTTCTTTAAATGTATGAATGTGTGTATTTCCTATTCCATTCACAGGAACTCTCTTTTTAAAAGAAAAGAAAACTATTTTCTGTTTTTTGTTATATCTACTTTACTTTTTGTTGACGAACTTATTATAAAAGTCCCACATTTTATAAATCTCGGACAGAGGAGTACCACCTCTATAAAAACACAGGAGGATTCACATCCTCGTGAGGTTGTTGTTTTGGTCCTGATGGATTCAAGCGTCAACACCTTCATACAGTCGGGGCTACCTATTCTCTATAGCTTTGAAGCAGTCTGCTTTGGTGACTAGAGGGTTAATTTTAGATATAGATCTAGGGTTTTTTGGGTTATCTTTCTCATTGATCCAAGTTAATGGAGAAACCCTAGAAGTTTACTAAATTTTCTTATTGTCTATCAAGCACTTCAAAGATTCTCCCAATTCAACATCAGATCCAGACTTCACATGACAACCACCTGTCACTTTTACACACTAGAGATTATATAGATGTATGTACATTTCATCTAGTTGAAAAAGACCCTCTTTGTCCCACAAATCATCTTCTTCCTCCCAATCATCATCCAGGAGATTTACCATGTCATCCATCGTGTATGCGGTGTTATCATATTAGGCATTATTAATTATGGACATTTTTGTTAATATGACCAACCACTCAAAAAACTAATTTAAATGCAATGTCATTCTAAAACAAAAACAAAAGTCTCATTTAGTATAGACTCAAGACCCAAGGCTTCTAAAATTTATTTCCAAGAATATATCACACTCCATTATATTTAATGTTTCTTGGTGAATGCAACATAAATAGGGTAAGGTTTATGGGTGGAAGAATCAAACCTATGGTCATATGGTTTACTTTTGTGTAACCCATGTTTCACTCTCCATAGCATGAATTGTGTGACCATGGTGGTAAATATTCGAACGGATGGAAAATTCGGTGGCAAAGTCGAAATATAGAAGAGAATTGTAAATGGGAAATTTTTTTAGAGGGAACCCAGTTCTCAATTTTCAGATCTACATTTCTCGCATAGTCTTTTCATATGGTTAAACTTCACTTTTTTTTTACTCACCAATGTGATCAAACTGAATGACCATTCTACCTAATCAACTAGATCTATTTTCTATAGGAGTCGAGCCCCACACAAAGGGTGAAGGGAAGGATGGTATTGTGAAATTTGATATCTTTGTGTGTTTCCATCACTCAATTCGACTATTGAATCAAGTTTCTCACAGTTCATTGATTTTGTTGATGCACATTTTGTAGGGATTTGAAGGTTAAATATTGATATTTAATTAAGATAAGTTCTGCAACTCTTGATTTTATCTGTGTAATCCTCGACACTCTGTTGATTTCGCTGATAGTCATTTTGAAAGGAATCGTCGGTGGAATCAAAATAAATTACGAATATCAGGTATGCAAACCCTGCTCATTTTTAATTTAATTTCTTTTTATTGAGTCTTTCTTGGCCGCGACCATGATTATCTTTGTTCATAATATCGTCTTCCTGAATAATGACGCTTCCTTTTTGCTAAAGTTTTCCCGGCCGTAAATATTTGTATTCATGATATTGCATGCCTGAATAATGCCTAGCTTTGTTTCCTTTTAATAGAAAATGGATGGCCTTTGAGCTACACTAGTTGAATTGTTCAAAGATATTGAACTCCCACTTAAACAAATCATTTTGGATCATTATTCGTTTTCATTCCACAAATCTTCGTTTTAACATTAAAGTCGTAGGTTGAATCATGTTAGCTTCCTCCCAAGGATTTTCAGAAATTCTTAAATAAGTTGGAGAAACTTCAAAACTATACCCCAACATGACTCAGCCACCATTGATGAGAATCAAATCAATGGTGAGAGTGACTTTGAGCTTTCAACAATTCCTCTGACTACAACCAATCATGACCCTCCTTTGCTCAATCCAATGGTGAAACTCATTATGGAATAATTTACTCACTATTTAACTTGCTATCGAAGTGATTGAGAGTTGATGACTGCGCACTAGGGTTTCCTTCAGCGTTCACAACAGGTTGGATCTAGATTCAACGATGAAATTAATCTTCCAGCTTTCTCTCAACGTAGTGTAGAGAACTTTATACTCACTTTGATTTCAAACAAGAAAGAATTCCCTTTTATTCCTTGATTTGATCACTGCACCCAATGTCAATATATAACCAATTGACTCAGGTTGTTAGATAGAGAACACACATTTCCAGATAACATAGTGAGTTGTTTCTTTATTCAACATTAACCATCAGTTGCATTCCACTCAATAACTCTCATCAAGTTATGCTATATGCATCCAGAGATCTAAAAGTAGATCATATAAACCACACCTTGCAAATATAAAAACACGATGCTATGGATCAAGATTGAAACTATATATTACAGATTTATTTAATCAACCACATAGATACTGATCACAAAGAGAATAGGCTACATGGAACAGGAAATGGGTGAAGATTATCTTTTTTTTCACATATAGAGTACAAACTCTATTTTCCTTTATTCTCCCCAACAACGTCAACATTATAGATTACAAGCTACAAAATACATTCAAATCTCACCATCTATCTAGATCCATACAATCATGATCTATCAACAAATGGGAGAAATCCTTGGTCTAAATTTAGATAAAATCCCTCATTCTGGTTCTAAGATATTCATGAGCTTATTTTGGAAACAATATCCATTATTACACAAATTTAGAATTATTATTAAGGGATTAATTCCTATGTAAAACAAACTCAGTTAATTTAACTTTCTAGAAGTCAATACAACAAAACTTGAATGATTCCCCTGCATCAATGTTCCACCTTTCTCTATCATGAAGACTGAAGAAAATACTTATAAACCGACGGCTACTGGAAACGAGAAACAACTTTATAAATGTTCTAGTTTAAATAAGATATGGTGATTCATTGAAAAATTTACGAAAATTTCCCCACCAATGTTCAAATTGCTCACAAAATATGTTGACTTTCATTGGAATGACTATTGTAAAACTACATTTGAAACCTTGAAAGATAAATTATCCATGGCACCAGTTCTTAGAGGACCCAATTGGGCCCTCCCATTCCATATATCTATTGATGCCTCTGATACTACAATAGGATGGGTGTTAGGACAAAAATAAGACCAACAATATTATGACATTTACTTTGTAAGTAAAAACTTGACTCTTGCTGAGATGAGCTATACAATCACTGAAAATTAATTCTTAGCAGCCGTCCATGCCATTAATAAGTTTCGCCATTATATTATAGGATATGAGGTTTTTGTACATACAAATATACCCTTAGATTTCTCATGAACAAACCTATTATCAATGGTCGAGTAACTAGGTGGATCCTTTTACTACAAGAATTCAATATTACTGTCATTGACCGACCAGGAAAAGAGAACTTAGTAGTTGGCTTTCTCTTGCACATTAATCATGAAGATGATATTGTTCTTCTTGATGATAGTTTCCCAGATGAGCATCTCTTTTCCATTTCTATAAACACTACATGGTTTGCAGATACGAAAAATTACTTAGCCACTGGAAAATTACCAGCTCACTTGTCACCTCGTGAAATGCGTTGAAATATAACACAAAGTGCTAAACATTGATGGATTTTCCATGACCTTTTCCATAATAGACCCGATTTGATCATTCGAAGATATGTTTGGGAAGATGAGATAGTGTATATCCTACAAAGTTTTCATGATGGTCCATGTGGCGGTCATTTTTTTGATAAACATATGACATACAAGGTTTTACATTCAGGATACTATTGGCCCAATATGGCACACACACCAGCACAAAAGCCATAGGGTTCGTGTGCATGCCAAATTGGCATTCAAAACATCCCTATGGATTATGTGCATGCCAAATAGACATGCACACCTACCAATATGGCTGGTGTGCATGCCAATTTGGCATGCACACCAGCCCAAGGGCTAGTGTCCTCTCCTTGACATGCCATGCCTTGCCTTGACATGTATTTCCTTGCCTTGACATTCCATGCCTTGCCTTGCCTTGAAATTTCATGCCTTTCATTGACATTTCATGAATAACCTTGTCATTCCTTTCCTTGACAAGCCATCCCTTTCCTTTCCATGGCATGCCATTCCTTTCCTTTCCTTGACATGCCATGCCTTTCCATGCATTTCTTTACTGTGACAACCATACCTTTCCTTGGCATGCCATGCATGCATTTTCATGCCTTGCCATGCATTTCCTTACCTTGATATGCCATGCCTTGCCTTGAAATGACATGACTTGTCTTACCTTTCCATGTTTTTCCATGCATTGTCAATTCTTTTCCATGCCTTTCTTTGCCATGCCTTTCCTTGCCATGCATTCCCTTTCCTTGCCTTGTCATTCCTTGCCTTGACATGCCATTCCTTTCCTTGACATTCCATGCCTTGTCTTTCCTTGCCATGCTTTGTCATGCCTTACCATGACTTTCCCTCCCATGCCTTTCCTTGCCATGCATTCCTTTACCTTGCCTTTCCATTCCTTTCCTTGACATGTCATTCTTTTCCTTAACATTCCTTGCCTTTCCTTGCATGCCTTTCCATGCCTTTCTCTTACATTCCTTGCCTTGTATTGACATTCCTTGCCTTGATGCACCTTTCTTTTACATGCCATGTCTTTCCTTGACATTCCTTTCCTTGACTTGACATGTAATTTCCTTTCCTTGACATGCCATGCCTTACCTTGACATTTTTTTCCTTGCGACCACGATGCCCAAAATCTCCCAACACATGGGTTGTGAAATTCAACCCCTGTGTCAGATTTGCATTATGCCTCACTAAGAAAAAACCTAGTTCTGTATATCCTCTAAAAAACACTTTTACAAGTGATGGAATGACAAGAGAGAGGTCCCCCTAGCTGGAATCCCATTCCAGGAGTCCAATAGACCTAATGGCTCGTTAATATGAGGCTTGGTTTGCATGTTATTGCATGTTTCAATTCCCCTCCTGAATCCATTCAGGGACACAATGACAATTTGGTCTGGGGTACAAAATCACAATCGGGACATAACTGAGTTTTGTAAACTCTGGAAGGTCTATATGGCCAATTCCCATGGGACCACGATGCCCAAAATCTCCCAACACAAGGGTCTTGAAAGTTGACCCCCTGTGCCAGATTTGCATTGTGCCTCACTAAGAAAACTATAGTTCTAGAGACCCTCTAAAAAACACTTTTTTGGGAAACAAAATCATAGGAGAGGGGTCCCCCTAACTGGAATCTGGTGCCAAGATTCCAATGGAACTGATGATTCACCGAAGTGAGGCATGGTTTGCATGTTGTGTCGAGTTTCAACTCGCCTCCTGAAGCCATTAAGGGAGACAATGACAATTTGGTTTGGTGGAAAAAAATCACAACCGAGTGATGTAACTAAGTGTTGTATGCTTCAGAAGGTCTGTATAGCCAATGCCCATGTGACCACGGTGCCCAGAATCACTCGATACATGGGCTGTGAAATTAAATCTCCTATGCTAGATTTGAATTATGCCTCACTAAGCAGAACACTAGTTCCAAAGATCCTCTAAGAAGCACTTTTACGGGTGAAGAAATCATAGGGGAGGGGTCCCCCTAGCTGGAATCATGTGCTAGGATTCCAACAGAACTAACAGTTCATCGATTCGATGCATGGTTTGTGTGTTATGGCATGTTTCAATTTTCCTCCTAAAGTCATTCAGGGACACAATGACAATTTGGTCTAGGGGTACGAAATCAAAATCGGGTGACGTAATTGAGTTATGTAAGCTCCGGAAGGTCTGTATAGCCAACTCCCATGGGACCATAATGCCCACAATCCCTCAACACAGGGGTCTTGAAATTCGACCCCTTGTGTTGGATTTGTATTGTGCCTCATTCAGAAAAACTATAGTTCCGAAGATCCTCTAAGAAGCACTTTTCCGTGCAATGGAATCACAAGAGAGGGGTCCCCCCAGATGGAATCTGGCGTGAGGATTCCAATGGAACTGACGGTTCATTGACCTGAGGCACGATTTTCATTTTATGTCGAGATGCAACTTTCCTCCTAAAGTCATTCAGGGAAACAATGAAAATTTGGTCTGGTGCCACAAAATCACAATCAAGTGATGTAACTGAGTTTCGTAAGGTCAGGAAGGTTCGTATGGAAAACTCCCATGCAACCATGATGCCCACAATCACCTAACACAGTGGTTGTGAAAGTCGACCCCCTGTCCCATATTTGCATTGTTCCTCACTAAGAAAAACACTAAATCAAGAGATCCTCTAACAAACACTTTTACAGGTGAAAAAATCACATGAGATGGGTCCCCCTAGCTGGAATCATGTGTCAAGATTCCAATGGAACTAACGGTTCCTCGATCTAAGGCATGGTTTGTGTGTTATGGCATGTTTCTTTTGCCTCCTGAAGCCATTCAAGGATACAATGACAATTTGGTATGTGGGTACAAAATCACAATCGAGCGATGTAACTAAGTTCCATAATCTCCATAAGGTTCATATGGCCAACTCCCATGGTACCACAATTCCCACAATCTCTCGACACAGGGTTCTTGAAAGTTAAACCCCTGTGTCGGATTTGCATTGTGCCTCACTGAGAAAAAATCTAGTTTTGGAGATCCTCTAAGAAACACTTTTTTGGGAAATGGAATCACAGGAGAGGGATCCCCCAAGATGGAATATTGTGCCAAGAGTGTAATGGAACTGATGGTTCATCGATCTGAGACACGGTTTGCATGTTATCCCAAGTTGCAACTCGCCTTCTGAATCCATTTAGGGAGACAATAATAATTTAGTCTGGTGGCACAAAATCACAGCCAAGTGACATAATAGAGTTTTGTAAGATATGGAAGGTTTGTATGGACAATTCCCACATGACCACGGTGCCCACAACTTCTCAACATAGGGGTTGTGAAAGTCGACCCCTTGTGTTAGATTTTCATTGTGCCTCACTGAGAAAAACCCTAGTTCTAGAGATCCTCTAACAAACACTTTTACAGGAAACGAAATCAGAGGAGAGGGGTCCCCCTAGTTGGAATACAGTGAAAAGAGTCCAAAGGAACTGATGGTTCATCGATTGAGGCATTGTTTGCATGTTATGGTGTGTTGCAATTCGCCTCCTGAAGCCATTCAGGGACACAATGATAATTTTTTCTGGGGGTAAAAACAAAATCAAGCGATGTGATTGAGTTTCATAAGCTTCGGAATGTCAATATGTCCAACACCCATGGGACCACAATGCCCACAATTGCCTGACACATGGGGTCTTCAAAGTTGACCCCCTATTCTGGATTTTCATTGTGCCTCACTGGGAAAAATTCTATTTCTGGAGATCCTATAAGAAACACTTTTCTGGGCATCAAAATAATAGGATAGGACTCCCCCTAGCTGAAATCCGGTGTCAAGAGTCCAATAGAATTGACGGTTCATTGATATGAGCCATGGTTTGCGTGTTATGCCGAGTTACAACTTGCCTTTTAAAGTCATTCAGGGAGACAATGAAAATTTGGTTCGGGGCACAAAATCACAACCGGGCAACGTAACCGAGTTTTGTAAGATTCGAAAGGTCCATATGGACAATGACCACGGTTCCCACAATCACCTAAAATAGGGGCTGTGAAAGTAGACCCCCATTTTCGGATTTGCATTATGCCTCATTGAGAAAAACCCTAGTTTCGAAGATCCTCTAACAAACACTTTTGCAGACGCAAAATCATAGGATTCCAACAGAATTGAAGGTTCATCAATCCAAGGCATGTTTTGCGTGTTATGGCACGTTGCAATTTTCCTCCTGAAGCCATTCAGGGACACAATGACAATTTGGTATGGGGGTACAAAATCACAATCGGGCGACATAACTGAGTTCCATAAGATCCAGAGTTCTGTATGGCCAACTCCCATGAGACCACAATTCCCACAATCGCCCGACACATGGGTCTTGAAAGTTAACCCCCTATGTCGGATTTGCATTGTGCCTCACTAAGGAAAAATCTAGTTTTGGAGATCCTCTAAGAAACACTTTTCTGGGCACTAGAATCATAGGAGATGGGTACCCCAAGATGGAATCTAGTGCTAGGATCCCAATGGAATTGTTGGTTTGTTGATCCGAGGCACATTTTGTGTGTTATGTCGAGTTGAAACTTGCCTCTTGAAGTCGTTTAGGGAGACAAACAATTTGGTCTAGTGGCACAAAATTACAACTAAGTGAGGTAACTAAGTTTCATAAGATATGGAAGGTCTGTATGTCCAATTAATGCATGAACATAGTGCCCACAATCACTTGACATAGGGGTTGTGAAAGTTGACCCCCTATGTCAGATTTGAATTGTGCCTCACTGAGAAAAACCCTAGTTCTGGAGATCCTCTAACAAAAACTTTTGTGGGTAATGAAATCATAGGAAAGGGGTCCCCCTAACTGGAATCCAGTTCAAAGAGTCCAACGAAACTTACGGTTCATCGATCTGAGGCATGGTTTGTGTGTTATGGTGTTTTGTAATTCACCTCATGAAGCCATTCAAGGACATAATTACAATTTGGTTTGGTGGTGCAAAATCACAATCAAGAGACGTAACTGAGTTATGTAAGCTCTGGAAGGTCTATATGGCCAACACCAATGGGACCAATATGCCCACAATCACTAGACACAAGGGTCTTGAAAGTTGACCCCATGTTCCATATTTTCATTATTCCTCACTGGGAAAAATTCTAGTTTCAGAGATCCTCTAAGAAACACTTTTCTGGGGAAGAAAATCATAGGAGAGAGCTCTCCCTAGCTAGAATTCGGTGCCAGGAGTCCAAGTGTCATTTTTACCTTTTTGGAGATAATTTGAAGTATCATATGTCACTACCCAATGTGACATGACATTCCTTGACAATGTGGGATGATGTGTAGACTTGACATGCAGGCACACCAACCATAGGGTTTTTATAGCTATTTTGCATGCCAAATTGGCATGCACAACAACCAATAAGGTTTTTTTGCATCCCATTTGATGCCATACCCACTTGAGTCGCCAGTTGTTTTGGCTATATTTTTAAGCGACTTTGGTGAAACTCTTGTCATCCATGTTTTTTATCTTGTTCTTCTACACTCTCACTAATTACCTAATCATGGATGTGCACTCAATAGAGGAAAACGACTCTTTAATTAGGCGGATAGGATAGGATGTATTTCCTTTAATTTTGAGATTATAATTTATAAAATTCTTTTGGATCCACTCTATTTTTCTCCAAGATTCTCTAGAGATACAACATCCCCAAAATTAATCCTTCATAGTCCAACCTAAACTAAACCCAAAATAGGCCAAATAATTTACAAATAAATAGATGTGACCTTAGGTAGTAAGGTTCACACATTTCATTGGATTATTGCTAATGAAACTAATGGTATCTACTAGTTCACTAGCTCATGCATATCTATCATTTTACAGTCTTACACCACTTTTTTCCTCAAAACTAAACATCTTGATATGATATCCTAACTCTCACTTCCTATGACCCCCGATCCTATGTATTCCTTCCAATGGTCTATAATCTAGGTGGTGCAACCTAGATTTAGTTGTCTTCTAATATGGAACCCCCATGTCTTCAAGAAAATCAAAGGGGATAATAATTCCCAAGCATACATGTTGGCACATCCTTGAGTTAACTTCAGTTGTTTGGATCTTCTCTAGCTCCAAATGAAGGGGATAACTCTAGTACCACCTTCACCAACATTTCCGAGAAATCTTTTAAAGTGGATAACTATTGCAACCATTTGTATGGGAGTATTTGATGTCTAGAAATGAACTATTGTTCCTTTATTTGATCTACACTTTTTGTTCTAAGTTTGTGATGAGTTGAGTTGTAGTAATTCCCTACATTTCTTCATAGTCATTGACCTCAAGTAGCATAATTCTTGTTGCACTTAGTTTGGAACTGTAAAGATTTTATCCATTTGATTGTCTAGCTCATTTATCTCATACAATTGATGTTTCCTAACTATTGGATCCAAGGTTGTCTCCACTTCAACTTGTAGTAGTTTCACCTTATCATTTTAGGGTGTCCATTGATGTCATTATTGCCCTCTTGATGTTTGACCAATTAGTGATTGATGGGTGTAATTCGATACTATACTCGGTTACAACATTGAGTTTTGTTCTTACCTATCCCATCTACTATGTCAATGGCTCTATACTCTCCACTAAGGCTTTTACTTGAGAATTTCCTTGTGTGTGTTCTAAAAATAGTTCACTCTAAAGGTTAGTTTCTTGATATTGTAATCTATAATATGATTCCTACAACCTGTCCAATAACATCAATATAAGTTCCCCTTTACTTATATCATTTCCCTCTAATACTGTTGCTTGTATTATTGGCCACATGAGCATGATTTTGCATAGACCTATTCAAGTTGATCTACCACTATTGGAATTTTTTTCCTTAAATTATATCTTTTGTTTGCAACATGGCCTAACTAATTTTGGGCAATATGAAAGTCCCTTTATATCTATAAGTTGATTTTCATTTCTCTAATGAGCTTGTTGACAATTTCCATGCCCAAAAACTTGTGTGTCCTTATCAATTATTTTGAATATTACACATGTATGTCTATATATTGTGAGGTTGTGGAGTGTATCCCCACCAAGGTGTTCATGTGTGATAGAAGTTTAATGTTTTTCATTGAAGTATCTATGTGATTGTGTGCACCTCTTGTTTCATCCTCTCTCTGTGTGGTGCCTAACTACAACAACATTGTAGATGCTCTCCTAGGTATCTATTATGATAAATTGCATGTTTTCATAGTTTTGTTGGATCTTATTATGTATGTCTTCAACATACTTAGTAATGTTTGTGAGCACCTCAATTGTTTCCATTGATGTGGCATAGTTAACTGTTTACTTAGTTCACACCTTCTATATGTGTGGTGCCCTCTATTTCTCTCAGGTGTTCATGTCCCATTTATATGTTGGAACCTATATCATCTCTTTGATCATGTTATTTTCCTTCATGCCTAGGATCCGTGTCTAAATCAACTAAAGTCTTTTTGGGATCATACTTTTTGTTAGGTTCTTTATATCCATTTCCACCAATTAAAAAGAGTTATGATTTCATTGTATAATGTAGGTCTGGTTGTTCATTTTTCCTTGATTCCTTCTCATTCTCTTTGTTGTGGCTTCCACCTACCTTCTTTGTTTCCTCACCTACATTTTTGGTGTCATTGGAAACTTGATGTATCCTACATCATAGCTTTTACGGACTCTTGCATCTCCCATCAAACTATTGTACTAGTTATTTTAATTTATTTCTTATCATCATAAAACATATTGAATAATGTGTTAAATTGGTTGTTTGAGTTTCATCCAAAACTTGCAAGCCCTGCAACATTGTTGATAGACTAGGGACCTTGGGAAACCAGTTTGTTATTTTCATTGTCTTCTTTAGTGCACGGGTACAAGTATTATTGGTAATCAGGCCACTGATGATTAATTATACTATTTTATGATTCCTTTAGTGACCTATTTTCTTCCATAAGTTTTGTTTGGTCTTTGCAATATGTCCAACATCTTGAAGTGTGATTACAATGATTTGGTTCCCTGTTTTCTAGACTCTATCCTTTATCATTTTGAAGCATTGGTTGTTGTGCATGCCAAATTGGCATGTGCAACAAGATATTCTAGAGGGAAAATGTGTCAATCATGAATTCAGATGCATTGAAGATGTGGTTCATCTTTCTCATGATCATACTAATTTCCTAAGAGAAAAAACATTTTCTACTATTGAGGGCCTAAGTGAAAGGGTTTGTAATTCCACATTTTAGTTAGAGTGGAATAATTCCAAGTTGAATAGTCAAATGAATATTTTTTGTCTCAAGGCCAAGCAGTTAGCCTTCCACCATCATAGGTCTATTAAGGTTCATGGAAGCATAATTGACTCAGGAGTTATAAGAGAATAGTCTAATGTACTATCCATTATCAAGGACCATACACGTATTGATTTGAGAACCAATCCATTTATCAAAAAAATTGAGAATAGGTTGTATGTTATGACTATAAAAGATAATGAAAGCCAAGATAAAAACATTTCACTACATGAGGTAATAATTATCATTGGAATGCATCAACCTGTAATAGGTATGAAGGACATTACACCCATTCTTCTTAAAAATGTTTTTTGTGATGGAATTTATAGAATTCATGAAGATATAGATTTATACCTTAACAACAATGTTGGGACACAGTAGTAAATGATATTCTTCTTAACATTTTGGGAAAAAATTGTCATTTATGATGTCTTTACAAATTTTGTAAAGTATTCCCTATATGTTATAGGAAAGATGGTAACAATCCTTGCATATTTCAAAACCAAAATATTGTCATGTATTTACAACCTATGGGACCAATGTAATCTGACATATCGCATCCTCCCTATGCCAAATAATCAACTATATAGTTAATTCCTCAAATAAAAAATTCAGAAAGAGGAACTGAAGTAGAATTATGCACTCTTAGGTAGAAGAAAAGGAGAAATATCACTACTATTAGAAATCTAGGAAGACATGTCATGGTTGTGTAGTGGCTATAATGTCCCTCTCCAATGGTGGATAGAAAAATATTGTAGAAAACCATGTTCGTTTGTGCATATGTTGGAAGACACTTTTTAATTGCAGGTAACAAATCCCATGCTTAGCCTAGAAGTAATGGATATTCCAACCACTGAACATTAGAGTTTGAATGTTTGTAATGACCCCTTCATTACGACTACAAGCGAAGCAGAAGTGTAAAATTTGTTTTTATTTTTAAGAAAGACGGTGATGATGACAACATTTTAACCACACAACTGACGACGAACGCAAACACACAGTCCAGGAAACAAGCAACTATGACTCCACACACTAGCGCAAGGGAAACTGGGCAAAATGTGCATAGAGAAACAAGGGGAAACAACTACCTGCCTGACACAACATGACCATGCCTACCAACTAAGGGAAAACATCCCCCTCTCGACACCACAGCCTTGAAAAACAAATACTAGATCCTCAAGGCACGTGAACTAAACGCTTGAAGTCATTCAACCCATGTGCCAAAAGAAAACTTACAACACTCAACAACACTCACACGGAAGGCACCGACTCCGACCAAGTTATCATTCGCCTCTATACAATATGGTGCGCCATGATCCCCTCATCAAGAATCATGTCGTCCCCAAGTGATAGACGCATCAATAACCTTGGCGCAACACATCCTATATGGACCAAGGACTCTAGATAACTATGACACGCTAGGAGCCAAAAATTGACAAGAAGGCTACACACATACCCCAAGTGATAGGTCAGAAAGACACGGTATGACATCAACAAGAGAGCGCAAGACATTACACGACTTTTCCAACTACCCAACCATTAAAATAGTCTAAATTAGTCAATACTTACAATCTAATTTAACATTGGTTACTCGTCTAAGTAGCAAGACTAACTTACAATTTAGTCAATAAATCACAATTCTGAATTATCATTAAATTCACGTCTAATATATAACTTAGATACATGCCTAATATAGATACAAGTCTAAACTACAAGTTAAATACAAGTCTAAATTATAAATTAGATACAAATCTACATTGCAAATTAAATACCATCATATTTAGCAATTTACCAATATACCTCAATATTAACCATAGTAATGTGATTTGCTATAAATATGAATTTTGCACAATCTTTAAATTTCAAGAGGTTGTCAGAAATATGAACGATATTAAAGTCCAACCATCTGTTTGTTAATGATTAAATCTGTTGAGTAAAACAAGTTGTCTAATAGATCCCAATTTCTGACTATAATCACCCACACGCAGCTAAAAAATATAGGAATGTTGGAGTAATGAAATAGCTGAACAAAAGTAGGAATGTTGGAATAATGAGATAAAATAGTATCCTGAGTGTGTTTATCAGCTGGCTGGATCCATTTCTAAATTTTGAAACACCAATTAAAAACATGAAATTACGATTTCTAGTCCAATTCCCACTAAAAGACAAAACATAAAAAGAAAAAAGTTACACATCTCAGTCCTTTTACAACCACCTTTCAAAAATGAATTACAATGAATTTATTGGAGATTATTGATAATAATAGGAATAACTATTCTTCAATGCGACTCTTATTGTGATTGTTTCAACGCAAGAAATAGGCAAGCCTGCAACTTCTGTCATTGGATTGAGCCATAAGTTTTCATCATTTGAAGAATCTTAATTTGTTGGAGTAATTATTTTGTTGATTCAATACTCAAATCCTAAATAGACCTAAAAATTAATCTACTCTCACATATGCATATTATTCTCGTTGGTTGATAAAAAATCACTGTAATATGGTAGTTTGAAGCCTTGTTCTAACACATTCTAGTTCTATGAAGTTTCTATAATTATCTTATTGTGGTAATTGTCATTTGTTCTATGTGGAAAATTGGTCCATAATTTAAGCATTGAATTTTCTGTTCATGTTTGGGAGTATTCACAATCCAGAAAATGCTGGAATTTTTGCATTCTCATGAGATGATACCATTATCTCAAGGGACAATACTTACAAATTTAAAATATGGGCAATGACTAAGTCTGAAACACAGTAACATGCAATATGAAATCATGGTATTTAAGTTGATGGTTGGTTTCTTAAAGTCTGGAACAACTTTTCCATTTTTTTCATATGGTAAATGGTTCATACACAATTAGACTGAACATGATGGTCACATGCTCTGTCATTTAATTGTCTTTCTAAATCATTCACTTGAAACACTATCTATGCGTTCTTGGGATTTCAACTTTGAGCACATGATATGAATGGTTTATCACTAGTGTTTCTTGGTTCATCATTATTTATTGCTACACTAAAAGTGCATTTGAGAACCCTTGGATAAAGTGTTTATGAAGATCTCTCGATAATTCATGACAATCAATCGGGTTAACTAAGACAGTCAAGATTCTAGAATTTCACTTGGTTTTGCGTATTCTCTATATTGTGATTGGTTATAACTATGGGATTCATGGTGAGAAGGAAACAAAGAGTCAAGGATAACTTACCTTGAAAAGAAACTTTTAAATTAAAAATAAAACAGAACTTGAAGTAGACGTCATTAATGAAAAAGTGTTAGCGACTGGGTTGGGATAAGTTTTCACCGGCCAATATCCAACACAGAGCAACATGCAGTACACTATTTACAATGAGTAACATTTAAAGTTGAAAAGGGGTTGACTCTCTGTATCTGAAAAGATGTAAATCAACCAAAACACAGACCAATTTATATCTATCTTTTTCCATTCTGTCGGAATACCAAACAAAACGCAGACATGGATAGTTAAATCGTTTTTCCTTTCGCCAGGATGCCAAATAAAAACATAGACGTGGATATATAATTTGTTTTTCCATTCAGTGGGATACCAAATAAAAACGCAGACGGGGATAATTAAAACGTTTTTCCATTCTGCAAGGATATGGAAACTTAAGTATTGCTGACACATACATATCCTTATCATTCAAAGAGCCTCTCGCTTACCTTCACTGTAATTGATGGCTTTTAAAAAAAATCAATGTCAAGCAATAACATAAACACGATTGTTGGTAATGTCAAAGTAAAAGAATAACTCAGCCATTGGGTAACTATCAAACCTTAAATCTTTCCAATGAAACAAATAAAAATAATCGTTGACTTCACAAGTGTAAATTGTTGTCAAGGTATTAAATATTGCAAAGGGAGAACGCAAGCCAGATGTAAGAGAAGCATAGGGAAAAATCATTCTCAAATAAATTAAAGTGCAGAAGTAAAACACAGGGAATGAAGATGAACAAGGCATGGGGTAATCATTCTCTAGAAGTGCAATGACCATAGTAAGCAAGAGGGGTAGACAACTGGGCAACACATGCTTCGCTCCTCATCCACGCAAAGAAAAAAAGGGTGTTTGAATCTATAGGTCGTTGTGCACTGAAGTGATGACCGTCGATTCAGCTCCTGGCCAACTGCTCAGGCATGGACTAAAGAGCTAGGGATGAAGATGAAAAGCGCAAATATTCACAACAATCAACAACCAAAGGGAAGTCCCAACATTCAGGGATCGAAGCCAAGGGAATCAACCAACAATGAGCTTAAGGCTATGGGGGGAATTCAATTATCAATTAAAACGCTAAGTCAATCATTTCCTTAACCAATTAAAAATATAGAGCTAAAAGCGTAAGTATACTAATAATATACCATGCAAAAATAGAGGAAGTGTACCGTAGCCCAAGTCACCCGCTCTGAGTTGTTGTCCCGCGTGCTCCGTGTCGCTCCCACTTGTCGACCGATGAGACTTCACTGGTACCTCCTAGCCAACTCTAGGGGTACTCTTCTTCCCCATTACCCCCAGGGCTGCAAAGGGGCCACGTACACTAAAATAGAGAGCATCTAGCTCCCAAATCACCTCGCAAGGCCAAGCTACCACTCCTCACCGAGCTGGGTATCCCAACTCCCACAAGCTAAGTCATTCAAGTCTAAAATTTTGCAATGTAACGTTACGCATAACCCCAGAGATCCATAATCCTCCTCCTCCCTCCTTTATATAGATTTTCTAGGTCATTTACTTTCCCAAATCCCATTTAATTTATTGTTTAATAATTTAATTCATAATAATCCTCCCCGTATATGTGTCACCCATCCCCTTCATTGCTCCATAAATTAATTTCATTAATTAATTAATTACTCCTATTTCCCTCACCCACCTAAAAGCATTCCTAGAATCGCTCCTAGGTGTCCCCATATTCCCTTACACATTTTAATGACTTACCCCCTTACTAATTCACTATTTGAGTTCAATTTAGAAAGTTCTTAAATGTTAGATACCTTACTAAGTTAGTGCTTCTTCTTTTTCCTTGTGTTTCCCTTTTCTTTTTATGTTTCCCACTTTTTCCTAGTTTCCCAATTCTTTTAAATTTCCCTCTTTCCCTTTTTATTTAAAACTCAAATTGGCAAGTGTAGAAAATTACCTTTTTCCCTTTTTATTTTTAATTAATAAAAATTTTAATTAGCATATGTGACAAACAATCAATTCCCTTTTAAAATTTTAAACCCCTCCATAATTTGATTATAATAATTTAATCGAGTTTCTTACCCCCCTTTGTCACATGTTTAATGATGATTATTAGTATTATTTATTTATTTTTATTTTCATTTTTATATAGATATTTTTCTTTTATCACAAGTTTCACCTAGACCTAGATTTTAATTTTTGAGGATGGGCGACATTTTATTAGGGAAAATGTTTTTTTTTAATATTTCTTATCACGTTATTCATTCTAAGTCCATCTACGTTTATTCATTTAATAATTAACAACACGACGTTCGCTTTAGGACACACTAGGTACTTCAAGGGTGCCACTCACCTCATTATGTTTCTCTTGCGCGACGTGCCCTTCAGGACACACTACGTTCTCCAAGGGTGCCACTTGCCTCTTGACTGACTTGGTAGACATCCAAAACCCCTGGAGTCAATACTCCACCAGGTGATCTTGTGGTAGACTAAGGGCCTCTAAGGAATAAGGCCCCTGCCTTATTGCACGCCCCTTAGAATCGTCGTGAGCGACTGTCGCAATCTGCCCTCACGACATCGTGGGTATTCTCAAGCTAGGTAATCGTTAATCTACAGTTCGAGCCACGACGAGAGTGCTAGTAGGATGTGGCAGGGTTGTTGTCCACATGTCTCCATCAACATCTCTGGCAGTCATGCATGACCCCTCTACTCCACATGTGAGTCTGGTCGACAAGCTTTCATCAGCCTGCATCATCAACGAATCATGTCAGATATAGTATCCATAATCATATCATCCAATCATATGCACAAATGTGATATATACAACAATCAAACCCCCAATAGTCCACTCCCTGACTCGATGCAGAGTCCAAGGGGTTTCATCGATGCCTCTACATACTCGAGGTCCAAAATCCTGCACACTCAGGAAAACCGAGTCAATATGACATGTCTATGTTAATACAACAAAATAAGAATCCATCAATCCATAACGCCTCATAATCATAATCAAATTCCCATTAGTATAATAATCTGGATTAGTTGGAAGAAAGTGTCCTCAAAGAATAAGATTGTTATGTGCGTGCAAGAGCGAGATGTTACATACACCCCCTCTTGGTGTAAACTTTGTCACGAAGTTTCACAGTATATAAGTGCCAAAATAATGTGTATCAGAGTATCATAATTCTATCTATGAAACAAAAATGGAAATTGTTGGCGCATATCATATGCATCTTCCCAGGTCACCAAGTGCAGACTATAGTTGTCCAACTGGACCTTGACCTGAGCTACTACTCGACATCGTAGTTGTTGAATGCGATGATCTAGGATGCCGATTGGCTTAGCCGTGAGCACCCCCTCATCTAATACCTACAAGGAACTTATGTCAATAACATGTGTAGGATCACCAATACAATGTCTCAAAACAGATTCGTGAAAAACATTGTGCATACACCTCAAAGAATCAGGCAAGGCTAGTCGATAGGCCATGGACCCCTTCCTCTCCACAATCTTGAAAGGTCCCAAGAACCTAAGAGAGATTTTATCTCCCTTTCCAAACTTGATCAAACTCTTATGCGGTTTTACCCACAAGAAGACTTGATCGCCAACCTCGTAACTACGGTCAATATGGTGCGCATCAACATAACTCTTCTATCGATCCTGTGCTTCTTTAATCCTTTGTCTTATTTTTTTCATTTTCTCTTCCATTTATTGGATCGCTTATGGTCCCACTAGGACCCTATCCTCAATCTGATCCCAACTCAAAGGCGTCCAACATGGTCACCTGTAAAGAAAATCGAAAGGAACCATTTTAATGGTGCTTTGGTAACTGTTTTTATAAGTGAATTCTACCAGTGGCAAGAATTCTTCCCAACGCTTTTGTTGTCCATCACGTACATGTGAAACATGTCCTCCAAGGCATGGTTCATTTGTTTGGTATGCCCATTAGTCTCCAGGTGATACGCAGTACTAAAGTTAAGTTGGGTTCCCAAGGCCTCTTGGAAACTAGTCCAAAATCGTCCAGTAAACATCGATCCTCGATTGGATATAATCTTCTTAGGCACTCCATGCAACCTCACAATATCACTGATGAAAAATCTAGCTATGTCAGGTTCCTGGTACGTCGTACACATGGAAATAAAATGAGAAATCTTTGTCAAAGTGTCGACTACTACGAAAATTGAGGCATGTCTCCTTACCATCGGTGGAAATCCCACAATGAAATCCATCAAAATGACCTCCCATTTCGATTCTGAAATAGCGTGTGGTTGTAGTAATCCTGTTGGATGTCTATGTTCAGCGTTTACCTGCTGACATTCTAGACATCTAGCCACATAGTTGACTATGTCTGCCTGCATTCCTTTCCTGAACAATAAGGGTTTAAGGTCCACCCTCATCTTCGTGACTCCCAAGTGAACCATGTATACTACTCATAGAGCCTCATTTAGGATCAATCTCCTCAACTCGTCGTTCGGTAGTACGTAAATCTCAATAATCCATCGTTGTCAAACGTAAATCCTTCAAATCTTGGTACCATCATTGTGTTTTGTACGATAAAATCCTCGACCTTTTTGTACGAGTCATCGTCACGTTTTAAGGTTAGAATATTTTTACGTAGATTCGTCTGAAGAGGCAACACCGAAAATATGTGTGGTCTCCGACTCAATGCATCTGCCACTCGGTTCATTGTTCCTTTTATGTAAGAAATATCGAAATCGTACTTGCTAAGCAGTTCCGACCAACGTCGCTATCGTGCCTTCAGGTTGCTTTGCATAAAGATGTGTTGTAGTCCACAGTGGTCCATATTTAATTCAAATTTTCATCCAACAAGTTAGTATCTCCAAACCTTTAAGGCATAAACAATGGCTAACAACTCCAAATCATGTGTCGCATAGTTCTCCTCATGCCTTCTCATTTTCCTTGAGATGTAAGCAATCAATTGACCGTCTTGCATCAAGACTCTGCTGAAGCCTTCCTTGGATTAAGTTCGCGTCCATGTCAGGGACCTTTAGTATCTGTGTCATTGTCAAAATCTCCTTGAGTCTCCGAAATGATTTTGCACATTTCTCGGTCCAAAGAAACTTCTTGTTCTTCTTTTGTAATTCTGTGATCGGATTTTCTATCTTCAAAAATTCCTCGATGAACCGTCGATAGTATCCTGCTAAACCCATGGAGCTACACACTTATGGGACATTCGTCGACGTGGGCCATTCCATAATATCCTCGACCTTTGTTGGATCCATGACAATACCTTCTCCAGAGATGACGTGCCCTAAGTAGTGAATCTTTGATTGATAAAATGAGCATTTGGACAACTTACCATACAATTTATGCTCTCGTAGACACTATAGTAACAAGAACAAGTGATCATCATGCTCCTTTGTTGTCTAAGAGTAAATCAAAATATCATTAATGAATACTTGGATGAACTTGTCCAATTACTCGTGGAACACCCCGTTCATCAAACTCATAAATACCCTTGGGGCATTTGTCAGTCCAAACGGTAAAACAGTAAACTTGTAATGACCAAAACTCATCTTAAAGGAAGTATTAGGGACATCATCATCCTTGATCCGTAACTAGTGATACCCTAATCGTAAATCAATCTTTGAGAAAACCGTTGCACCCTTCATTTGATCGAACAGATCATCAATTCTCGGCAACGGATATTGATTCTTGATCATTTCCTTGTTCAATTGACAATAGTCAATGCAGAGCCTCCACGACCCATCCTTATTTCATATGAAAATAAAAGGTGCACCCCACGATGACACACTCAGACGTATTAGTCCCAAGTCCAACAACTCCTTCAATTGCATTCTCAACTCCTGTAACTTCGGGGTCGACATACGATAAGGCATTCTCGCTATTGGTTCATTCCTCGGTTTTAGGTCTATGGTAAACTCCATTTCCCTCTACGTCGGCATCCCAGATAACTCCTCCAGAAAGACATCTGCAAACTCTCTCACCACCGAAAGGTTCTCTAAACCTTCTATTACTCCCTTCTTGTTTAACGCAAGGATTGCATAAAGATTAGATCCCTTGCGCATGCTCTTCCGTAGCTGCAAGGAAGAGATAAACCTCAGGGAAACTCCATGGTTTCGTCCTACATTCACGCATCTTTGTTCCTCATCATCGACGAAGCTTAATTGTTTTGTCTTATAGCTGATTATTTCCTCATGTGATTCCAACCAGTCCATACCAATCACGACGTCATAAGATCCTAATATCATGACATATAGGTTGGCCCTGGAGACAAAATCTCCTAGGTTAAGGGTACAGCCCGTAACCTTACCTCCAACCTTCTGTTTGGCTCCTGAAGCCATCTCTACGAAGCTAAACCAGAAATGAAACTCTTGGTAGCACCGAGATCTATCAAAACACTGAGGGTCTGGTTAGCGATGGTACCTGACGTATCGAGCACAGTCGACTAGTTCTCTGCCTAACGGTTATTCACCGTCGCATGAATCCGGTGGGCCTTGCCCAAATATCCCACGGTAGTGGGTTCGACTGAACCAAATTCTCTAGTCCTCTCCATTGGGCAGTCACACTGGTAGTGTAGCTCCCCACATGTCCAACACCCCTTCTTCGGTCCAATACTCTTGGTACTCAAAGTAGAAGATGATGGCCCATCAACCTGGAATCCTTGTCTATTATGTTGAATGGCCCTAAACTGTTGCTACTATGGTCAACGTTGTTTATGATGCTGTGGTCCCCAATAAGGTGTTTGTTACTGAGGCGTCGATCGTTCAGGTCTAGTAAAAATGGATCCTCTCTGGAAGCCACGATTTCCAGACGTCTGTATGGTTGGTGTCTGATGTTGTTGTGCACCAGATGACACCTGCCCTGTTGGTCTCACTGGATTCCTTCTTTGACCCCTGCTGATAAGATCCTCCTCTACTATGAGGGAATTTTGGACGACATCTTGCAAGGTATGAGGCATCAGAATCCTAACCTTTGCATGTATGCTTCCATTAAGGATGAACACGAACATGTTGACCTTAAGTTTCTCAGTATTAAGATGCAGAGTATACCGAAGAATCTCCATAAAACCGGCCTTGTACTCGGGCACTGTATGACCTCCCTCTCATAAGGTGTTGAACTCGTTGAACTGATGCTCAATGAATTCCTCTGAAAGGTACCTCTCCTGGAACCATTCCTCGAACAATTCCCATGACATGTCTTTGATGGTCATGTTCAATTGTGGCAGGAGTGTCTTCCACCATAGAAGAGCGCTCCCCTTCAGTTGAAATACCTCCATGTGTACCTTCATGTTGGAGGTATATTCACGAAGTGAAAATCACATCTCCATATTATCCAACCATGCCTCGACGGCTATGCCATTCGTGGCACCAAAGAACTCAGGAAATTTGACCTTCTTGAGTTCGCGGTGAACGCTACCAGTACCAACCGAAGTGCACGGTGGATACTCAGGGGGTGTCGATGCCCCGGCCTCATCTCTATTCAAACAGTTGATTAGTCCCTTAGACATGTTCTTAAAAGATCTCATCATTCCAACCACATTACCCATCACTATCTGCTTATGCCCGACAACCTGTTCGTCTCCCTGGGGGTTAGACCCTCAGGCGTGGATGCTACTGGAGGTGTCGTGCCCCCTCCCCTAGCACCCCATCATCTTCCTCCACACCATCCTATAACCATGATTACCTACACAAATACAAGTCAACTTAATTAGAAACATTATAATCAAATATCACATCAACGAAAGTTGTAGTGTTCCCAAGTCACGGGTTGAACATGCTCTGATACCATATGTAACGACCCCTTCGTTACAACTACAAGCGAAGAATAAGTGCATATTTTTTTTTTGGATTTTAGGCAATAAGGAGACGATGAAAAAAATTTAACCACACAACTGACGATGAATGCAAGAACGCAGTCCAAGAAATAGGCAACTATGACTCCACGCACTGGCGCAAGGGAAACTAGGCGAAACGTGCGTAGAGAAACAAGGGGAAACAACTACCCGCCCGACACAACATGACCATGCCTACCAGCTAAGGGACAACATACCCCTCTCGACACCATGGCCTTGACAAACAAATACTATATCCTCAAGGCATGTGAACCAAACGCTTGAAGGAATTCAACCCATGCGCCAAAAGAAAACTTACAACACTCACACGGAAGGCACCGACTCCGAACAAGTTATCATTCATCTTTATCCAATAGGGCATGCCATGATCCCCTCATTAGGAGTCATGTTGTCCCCAGGTGATAAACGTGTTAATAACCTTGGCGCAACACATCCTATCTAGACAAAGGACTCTAGATAACTCTGACGCGCTAGGAGCCGAAAACTGACAAGAAGGCTACACACATACCTCAAGTGACGGGTCAACAAGACGCAGTATGACATCAACAAGACAGCACAAGCCATTACACAACTTCTCCAACTACCCAACCATTAAACTAGTCTAAATTAGTCAATACTTACAATATAATTTAACATTGGTTACCTGTCTAATTAGCAAGACTAACTTACAATTTAGTCAATAAATCACAATTCTGAATTATCATTAAATTCACATATAATCTACAACTTAGATACATGCCTAGATAGATACAAGTCTAAACTACAAGTTAAATACAAGTCTAAATTATAAATTATATACAAGTCTACATTGTAAATTAAATACCATCATATTTAGCAATTTATCAATATACCTCAATATTAACCATAGTAATGTAATTTGCTATAAATATGACTTTTGCACAATCTTTAAATTCCAAGATGCTATCAGCAATATGAACAGTATTAAATTCCAACCAGTTGTCTATTAATAATTAAAGTTGTTGAGTAAAACAAGTTGTCTAATAGATCCCAATTTCTAACAATAATCACCCACGCACAACCGAAAAATACAGGAATGTTGGAGTAACGAAACAGCTGAACAAATGTAGGAATGCTGGAATAATGAGATAACCTAGTATCCCAAGTGTGTTTATTAGCTGGCTGGATCCATTTCTAAATTCAAAAACACCAATTAAAAATATGAAATTATGATTTCAAGTAGTCCAATTCCCACTAAAAGAAAAAATGTAAAAAAAAAGAGTTACACATCTCAGTCCTTTTACAACCACCTTTCAAAAATGAATTACAATGAATTTATTGGAGATTATCAATAATAATGGGAATAACTATTCTTCAATGAGACTCTTATTGTGATTGTTTCAACGCAAGAAATAGGCAAGCCTGCAACTTTTGTCATTGGATTGAGCCATAAGTTTTCATCATTTGAAGAATCTTAATTTGTTGGAGTAATTATTTTGTTGATTCAATACTCAAATCCTAAATAGACCTAAAAATTAATCTACTGTCACATATGCATATTATTCTCGTTGGTTGATAAAACATCACTGTAATATGGTAGTTTGAAGCCTTGTTCTAACACATTCTAGTTCTATGAAGTTTCTAGAATTATCTTATTGTGGTAATTGTCATTTGTTCTATGTGGAAAATTGGTCCATAATTTAAGCATTGAATTTTCTGTTCATGTTTGGGAATATTCATAATCCAGAAAATGTTGGAATTTTTGCGCTCTGATGAGATGATACCATTATCTCAAGGGAAAATACTTACAACTTTAAAATATGGGCAATGATTAAGTCTGAAACACAGTAACATGCAATATGAAATCATGGTATTTAAGATGATGGTTGGTTTCTTAAAGTCTGAAACAACTTTTCCATTTTTTTCATATGGTAAATGGTTCATACACAATTAGACTGAACATGATGGTCACATGCTCTGTCATTTAATTTGCTTTCTAAATCATTCACTTGAACCACTATCTATGTGTTCTTGGGATTTCAACTTTGAGCACATGATATGAATGGTTTATCACTAGTGCTTCTTTCTTCATCACTAAATATTGCTACACTAAAAGTGCATTTGAGCACCCTTGGATAAAGTGTTTATGAACATATCTTGATAATTCATGACAATCAATCGGGTTAACTAAGACAATCAAGATTCTAGAATTTCACTTGGTTCTGTGTATTCTCTATATTGTGATTGGTTATAACTGTGGGATTTGTGGTGAGAAGGCAACGCAGAGTCAAGGATAACCTACCTTGAAAAGAAATTTTTAATTTAAAAATAACACAAAACTTGAAGTAGAGGTCATTAATGAAAAAGGGTTAGCGACTAGGTTGGGATAAGTTTTCACCGGCCAATATCCAGCAAAAGCAACACATAGTACACCATTTACAAAGACTAACATTTAAAGCTAAAAAGGGGTTGACTCTTTGTATCTGAAAAGCTGGAAATCAACCAAAACACAGAACAATTTATATCTATATTTTTCCATTCTGTCGGAATACCAAACAAAACGCAGACAGGGATAATTAAAGCATTTTTTCTTTCGTCGGGATGCCAAATAAAAATGCAGATGTGGATAACTAAACCATTTTTCCATTCAGTGGGATACCAAATAAAAACGCAGACAGGGATAATTAAAAAGTTTTCCCATTTAGCAGGGATATGGAAACTTAAGGATCGCTGGCACATACATATCCTTATTGATCAAAGAGCCTCTCGCTGACCTTCACTGTAATTATTGTCTTTTAAAAAACATCAATGTCAAGCAATAGCATAAACATGATTGATGGTAATGTTAGAGTGAAAGAATAACTCAGCCATTGGGTAACTGTCAAACCTTAAATCTGTCCAACGCAACAGATAAAAATAATCACTGACTTTATAAGCGTAAATTGTTGTCAAGGTATTAAATATTGTAGAGGCAGAATGCAAGCCAGATGTAAGAGAAGCATAGGGAAAAATCATTCTCAAATAAATTAAAGTGCAGAAGTAAAATGCAAGGAACGAAGATGAACAAGGCACAGGGTAATCATTTTCCAGAAGTGAAATGACTATAGTCAACAAGAACAATCAACAGGGGTAGATGAATGGGTAACACATCGTTTGCTCCTCATCCACACATAGAAAAGCAAGGCATTTGAATCTATAGGACATTATGCATCGAAGTGACGACCGTTGATTCAGCTCCTGGATGACTTCTCAGGCATGGACTGAAGAACTAGGGACAAAGACGAAAAGTGAAAAACTTCACAACAATCAACAACCAAAGGGAAATCTCAACATGCAGGGATCGAAGCCAAGGGAATCAACCAACAACGAGCTTAAGGCTATGGGGGGAATTCAGTTATCAATTAAAACGTTAATTCAACCATTTCTTTACCCAATTAAAAATACATAACTAAAATCATAAGTATACTAATAATCTACCATGCGGAAATAAAGGAAGCATACCGTATCCCAATTCCCCCGCTCTGAGTTGTTGTCCCACACGCTCCATGCAACTCCCACTTGTCGAATAATGAGACTTCACCGGTACCTCCCAGCCAACGCTAGGGGTACTCTTCTTCCCCCTTAGTCCCCCGAGCCGCAAAGGGGCCACGCACACTAAAACAGAGAGCAACTATCTCCCAACTCACCTCCCAAGGCTGAGCTACCACTCCTCACTGAGCTGGGTATCCCAACTCCCACAAGCTAAGTCAGTCAAGTCTAAAATTATGCAACGTAACATTATGCATAACCCCATAGATCCATCATCCTCCTCCTCCCTCCTTTATATAGATTTTCTCAGTCATTTACTTTCCCAAATCCCATTTAATTTATTGTTTAATAACTTAATTCATAATAATCCTCCCCGTACATGTGTCACCCATCCCCTTCATTGCACCATAAATTGATTTCATTAATTAATTAATTACTCCTATTTCCCTCACCCACCTAAAAGCATTCCTAGAATCGCTCCTAGGTGTCCCCATATTCCCTTACACATTTTAATGACTTACCCCCTTACTAATTCACTAGTTGAGTTCAATTTAGAAAGTTATTAAATGTTAGATACCTTACTAAGTTAGTGTTTCTTCTTTTTCCTTGTGTTTCCCTTTTCTTTTTATGTTTCCCACTTTTTCCTAGTTTCCCAATTCTTTTAAATTTCCCTCTTTCCCTTTTCATTTAAAACTCAAATTGACAAATGTAGAAAATTACCTTTTTCCCTTTTTATTTTTAATTAATAAAAATTTTAATTAGCATATGTGACAAACAATTAATTCCCTTTTAAAATTTTAAACCCCTCCATAATTTGATTATAATTATTTAATCGAGTTTCTTACCCCCCTTTGTCACATGTTTAATGAGGATTATTAGTATTATTTATTTATTTTTATTTTCATTTTTATATAAATATTTTTCTTTTATCACAAGTTTCACCTAGACCTAGATTCTAATTTTCGAGGTTTGGTGACATTTTATTAGGGAAAATGTTTTTTTTAAATCTTTCTTATCACGTTATTCATTCTAAGGCCATCTAGGTTTATTCATTTATTAATTGACAACACGACGTGCCCTTCAGGATGCACTACGTGCTCCAAGGGTTCCACTCACCTCTTGATTGAATTGGTAGACATCAAAAACCCCTAGAGTCAATACTCCACCAGGTGATCTTGTGGGAGACTAAGGGCCTCTAAGGAATAACTCCCATGCCTTATTGTGTGCCCCTTAGAATCATCATGAGAGACTGTCGCAGTCTGCCCTCACGACATTGTGGGTCTTCTCGAACTAGGTAATCGTTAACCTACAATTTGATCCATGGTGGGAGTGCTAGTAGGTTGTGGCGGGGTTGTTGTCCGCACCTCTCCCTCAACGTCTTCGATAGTCGTGCGTGACCCCTCTAATCCACATGTGAGTCTAGCCAGCAAGCTATTGTCATCTTGCATCATCAATGAATCATGTCATATATAGTGTATGTAATCATATCATCTAATCAGATGCAAAAAAGCCATATATACAACAATAAAACCCCCAATAGTCCACTCCCTGACTCAATCCGGAGTCCAAGGGGTTTCATTGATGCATCTGCATCCTCGAGGTCCAAATTCCTGCACACTCGGGAAAACCGAGTCAATAACACATGTTTATGTTATTACAGCAAAATAAGAAGCCATCAATCTATAACGCCTCATAATCATAATCAAATGCCCATTAGTATAATAATTTGGATCACTTGCAAGCAGGTGTCCTCAAAGAATAAGTTTTCTCTATACGCACATGAGCAGGATGTTACAATGTTGATTTATTTTCAATGTTGACCAAACACAAAGGAAAGGTTCATTATATTGATGAGGTGCTAAGGTCATTTCATTATCTCTATGATTTCTCCTAGTACCAACATCTTGCACATGTAACAATAGGGTAGGAAAGGAATAAGATATTTTTACTAGAACCTCCTCCTAATATCCAATGATTTATGTACTTATATAGGGTTGGTGTGCATGCCAAATAAACATGCACAACAACCAATAGGGTTGTTTTGCATGACAAATCACCATGCACAATATCCATAGGGATGGTGTGCATGCCAATTTGGCATGAACATCAGCCAATAGGGTTGTTGTGCATGCCAAATTTGCATGCACAACATCCCTATCTAAGCACATAAATAATTGGATATTAGGAGGAGGTTCAAGTAAAAAGAGTGAAGAGAATGAAAATATTTATAATATTTTTAGGCACAAGTTTGATGTTAAATTGCATGTTTGTATGAATTGTAAATATTATATTCATGTATGAAAATATATAGATTGTTTGGAAGAATATAAATGACTTATACCACATGCATGAATAAGGAGGATCCGGAAGAGAGGGGCAGTAGAAAAGGCAAAAATATAGAAAGGAAAAACCATACCTTTCTCGACCTTTTGGCTAAGATCAAGTGTAGTATTTGTTCTTATCAATTTAAGGGGGATTGGAAAAGGATCACCCATGCCTAAAACATCAAACACAACTCACTGGGAATATTAGACCTAAACTCAAGCATGCTCTCAATAATATTAAGAAATAAACACAACAAGTTTTCCTTTTTATTAGTTATCCATGTAATGTACAATTTTATTGCAACCTCCAAGGTTCTTTGTTGTTACAACAATTAAAACTTAAAACCAAAAAAATAATTAAAACAACAACATCACCAAGTCCCTTTTCTTGCAAGTTACCCACTGCTCTGAGTCTCGGTTTGACTCACTTTCACTGTTCAAAATAGTCAACAATGGCTCCTTTTAAAACTAGGAATTACGATTTCCCAATTTATGCACTTTCTCCACAAATCTACCCAACAACTCCAGGTGGAATTGTGTTCTTCCTCTCACGGTTCTCTTGTGATTTCCCTATCCTTCATTTCTTCTCTGTTGGAACTTCCTTACACTGTTCTAACCATTGTCTGCACTTTCTCTGCAAATATACCCAACATATTCAGCTTGAATTGTGTTCTTACTCTTACCAGTCTCTTCTACTTTCCATCTCCTTCACTTCTTATCTATTGGAACAACCTTACACTGTTCTACCCAACAGTTATCAGAGTGCTACCCAAATGTTGGAATTGTCTTTTTCTTTTTTCTCTCTACTGCTCTTCTTTCTTTACAAGCAACACTCTTCGATGAGACCCTCATCATCCCTCTTTATTCTTCCCTTTCTTCCTCTTTATTCTTCTTTTCTATGCTTCCTACGTCTGGGTAAATTCATGAAGGTGGGTAACACTTTCGTGACAATCGGATCTCCAAAATTCTGAAAGACATTTTTTCAGCCGAAATTTTTATTTTATCGGTCGAAATATGTTTCAGCTGAACCTTTGAACGTCAAATCGAATGGTACTGTGACGATGCCCTCTATTTTTGTGTACAATTTTAGCCAAACAAAAATTTTTCATCCAGTAACATATTTTCGGCTGAAAGATATTTCGGCCAAAAGAATGTTTTGGCCTAAATATTCTTTCGTCTAAAACATTCTTTCAGCCGAAAAGATGTTTATATATTAATCGCACATTGTGACTGTTACGTTTTTTCTGAGTTCTTGGCGGGTGTGAGTGATAGTGTGAGTGACTGTTATTGTCAGTGTGTTAGAACGGTTGTGTTGGCGTGGTCATGTTTGGTGCGGTCATGTTGTCACAATTGATAGTTTGATAGTTGGATGTGGGTGGGCGGACGGGCGGTTGAGAGGTCGGAGCTGCGGAGAGTGGATCTTGGAGCTGCAGGTAATTTTAATTTCTGCAAATTTAAATTTAAATAAATTAAGTTTAATTAAATTTAAGTATAATTAAATTAAATTTATGTAAATTAATATGGTATTTTGACTGTGACTTGGCCACGGGGGGCCACCCCTATGCCCAATATGTGGGCACGCCAATGGCTTGGCCATAGGTCTGGCCCCCCATGGCCAAGTCACAGTCCACGAGCTGTGACTTGGTCGCGGGGAGCCAGCCCTGTGGCCAAGCCGTGGGAATCATTTTTGAAAATATTTAATGATATCAAACACTTTATCATTCTTGCAAATATTTAATGATACCAACTTTGAAAACATTTAGTGTTATATTTGTCATTAACACTCTATATGCTTTATTCTGGTATTAGAATTTCTCGTATTTATTTTTCATATTAGAATTTATCGTATTTAAAATTTAGTGTTATTCTGGTATTTGTTAAAATTTCTCATATTATTCTAGTATTTTCCCCCTTTTTATAGTTTTATTTCCTTATAGGAGTAGGAAAAATTCTACATTCAGACTACAAGAAAGAAAGGCAGCATATAGATTATTTTAAGTTTTGCTCCCTTCTATTTTTCATTGCTTCCTTTTCCACTACGATATTTCTATTGTCTTATCGGAATATGAGATCGTATTGCAACAGAGGTACGAGATCCTTTCAATCATTGTCCCACTTAGAATATTGATATTGCAAACTTTGCTGGAATGCAAATTTTAGTATTGGATAGTTCATATTTTCGAAGTCTTGCTTCATCTTGAAAGGGGAATATTGGAGAACAGAAAGTGACTTGGCCTCCTAAATAAAAATTTAAAAATTTTCCATGAACCAAAGGTCAACATACTCATAAGAAATTACAGCAAAACAATATGATTTACTCATGTATCTACAACATTTATACAAACATAGAAAATCCTAACTACAAAATCTTTGGCAACTATTTATGATTTTCAAATAAATTAGATTTTTTTTTTTTTTTTTAAAT
>JZKD02S0248041.1:216168-234839 GCA_000966675.3 Picea glauca
TATATATATATATATATATATATATATATATATATATATATATATATATATATATATATATATATATATATAACCACAATTTGGACTAGTAAAACAATCATGGAAGTGGAGCATTCACATAAACCATGATCTCTAGGAGAATGATGCAGAAATCCATCTTTGAAACTAGTGCATTAAATATTTGAAACATTAATCTCCTTGCATGACAAAACATGCCCCTTCATCATTAAATTGGGTGATTAAATTGGTCCGTAAGAAGGTAGAATTCAACTCCTCCCGAATACCTTGGATCTTGGGTTATTAACCTGTTTCCTTATATAAAATAAAAATAAAAATTCTTAGTCAATCAAAAACAATTTTAAGTCTAGATTAACTGTCAACCATCGACCATGTCTATCAGCTTTAATTTAGTTTCTATAAATTAAATTAATTGAAGATTCTATAAATTTAATTTCTGAAAATTTACTTGACAGAAAGAGTCTTCGTTTCAGATAGAAAGAGGCATTCACCAACCTAAATAAAATTGGAATAAAATGAATGCAACGACGATGAAGAATCTACAGTAATATAGCACTCAACAAATAGAAACAAACTTTGAAACATAGGCAGTATATTCATTGTAGTCATTCCATCAAGCTCCATAATAGATACATTGAAATATGTAACATTCACTTTCCATTGATAGTGAAATTGATAAAATACATCAATATTTCATGTCAATTCCTCACTTACAAATATAGAAGAAAGAGCAGTTTTAAAATCTACAAAATATCATGGTACAATAGATAGAAATAAACCTTGAAACACGGGGAAAATATCCACTGCAATTATTCCAACAACTAAAATATGTTACAGTACTTTGCATTGTAACAAAAAGACACAAGCAATGAACATTTCATGCCAATGTCTCATTTATAGAATGATAAGAAATAAAAAATTTAAATCCAAACGTCTAACTCCAATGCCATGGACTAAGATACCAATTACGATTCCTCCAAAAGTCAAGCTAGCTTTCATTTTCAACAAAGAAGGGATTAAAAGTATGAAGACTCAGAAATATAAGAGAATTAATGATACCCAAGGAAACTGATAAGAACACAATGAAACACTCATAGCAAAAATGCAGTTTGAACTTGCATCTTCATTCAAGAATGTAAAAAATTCAATTTGAACTTTCATATTCATTCAAGAAAGTAAAAATTGCAATTTGAACTTGCATCTTCGTTTAGAAAGTCAAACGTTTCAACAACTCTTGTGATTAGGGGCCTATACCTTAGACTCACACTCTGCACTCTTAATTATATTGTAATATTCACATAGCTCATACAGGTAAGATATGATGTTGATTCCATTGCTTTATCTCTCTCTTAATCAGAGTAAGTAAAACCCGTTTGTATTGGATAAGAGTATACCCTTTGTAAGACCCTTATTAATGATCTATTACCCTTTGTATTTACACAAGCATCTAGTTGAAAATAATGATCTATTACCCTTTTAATAAGATACTAGTTGAAAATGGTGAACTATTACCCTTTGTATTTACACAAGTATTGGAATCACATACAAGTGTAATACAAGTGTTGATACTTAGTGCCATTTCTTTCTAGTGACATCCCATGTAGTTAATAAGAGATAATATTAATATCACAATACATATTGATTATGGTAAATAGGTAACATGATATCACCTTGTTTAACCTTAAGATAAGTTTTTCTTGTATTACTGATATCATAGTAATGGAATGACTCTATTCTCCTTGTATTACAAGTTAAGCTATTTTCTTTAGTTCTTATTATATACTTCCCTTTGTAGTTAAAAGTCATGTTGTTTTCTTCATGACCCTATGTTATAGCTCATACAACAACCTTTAACTGTAACTGGAAAAATAGGGCAGAGGTTAGTAATATCCCTATTCAATGGACTTACTTCCTTATAGTGATCATTGTTTTGGTACCAAGATGAGATTCACAGTATGGAAATGGGAAGAAATATCACTGGCTACTACACAATGAGATATTCAAACCAGTGTAATTAGTAGGTCATAATAAGATACATTACTCATATCATGAAGTTGTGCTCATAGTTAGTTTTGTACTAATTTCCATATTTAAGTAATGTAAATCAATAGTAATAAGCTAATCTAATCCAAAATCAATGGTAATAAGCTAATCTAATATAATCCGCAATCAATCATGAAGGAGAAGAATAAATATAGGAGGACACATCGGAATAACCTGACTCATATGATGGCAAGGAAATGGACCTTGGGGATCTCAACCTAAAGTCCATTTCTTCTTCCTACTAGAAACAAGACTTGAATTCAATTGTTGAGCAATAGGCTCAGCTTCTGAAGGACTTTCTCGTTCATAATAAAATTCTTAGCAACCCAACAATAAAATAAAAGGTATTCCCTATGTTCCTTCTACAAGAATTAAATCCTCTTCCTCTGCTCAAACTAAAAATCCTAAAGAAAAAAGAAAAAGAGGTCGGAAAAGCAATAAACAACTTCTTAAATATATGAGAGATTTTTTGGTTAACTCAGGCCACCTTACTTTGATGAAATACAAGTTCCTACCCAACCCCCCACATTCCTCATGAAGGTCATCTCTTGGAATATCAAAGGCCTTAATGGTAAAACCAGGCACGGGCTTCTCAATCAAAACATCCTCCAGGAAAATCCCTTTATAGTAATGATACAAGAAAATAATGCCTCCAAGTCCTTTGTAACATCCTGCTCTGGTGCACTGAGTGAACTTATTCTTTGAGGACACTTTCTCGCAAGTGATCCGGATTATGATGATATTAAAACATTTAACTTTGATATTTATGCATTATGGGTAAATGACATGTTGTTTTACTACATTGACATAGACAGGTGCTATTGACTCGGTTTTACTGAGTGTGCAAGGTTTTGAGACCTTGAGGATGCAGAGGCATCGATGGAACCCCTCAGACTCTGGATCGAGTAAGGGAGTGTGCTATTGGGGTTTGATTGTCTTACTGTGATATTAGTACATATGATTAGATGATATGATGTGGATATGTTCTAACATGACTTGTTGATGATGTAGGCTGACGATAGTTTGCCGACCAGACTCACATATGGAGTAAAGGGGCCATACATGACTACCTGAGAGGTTGAGGGAGAGGTGTGGACAGCAGCCCTGCCACAACCTACTAGCACTCTCGTCATGGCTCGAACTGTAGGTTAACAATTACCTAGTTCGAGAGGACCCATGATGTCGTGAGGGCAGACTGTGACAGTCACTCACGATGATTCTAAGGGGCATGCAATAAGGCGGGGGCCTTATTCCTTAGAATCCCTTAGTCTCCCACAATTTCACCTAGCGGAGTGTTGACTCCATGGGTTATTGATGTCTACCAATCATTCAAGAGGCGAGTGGCACCCTTGGAGAACGTGGTGTGTCCTGAAGGGCACATCGTGCAAAATAAACAAAAGAGGCGAGTGGCACCCTTGGAGCACGTGGTGCATCCTGAAGGGCATGTCGTGCAAAAGAAACAAAAGAGATGAGTGGCACCCTTGGATCACGTAGTGCATTATGAAGGGCACATCGCGTTGATGATGATAAAGGAACAAACCTAGATGACCCTAAGACAATTAATACATTAAGAAATTTTAAAAACAACTCCCCTAATTAAATGTCACCCAGTCCAGAATCTAGTTCTAAGTCTAAAACGTCGCTAAGGGTAAAATTTTGTCTACCCTTAAGAAAATATCTCAAAAAATAATAATAATAAAATAATATAGTTTAAAATAAAAACCATTTAAGTAATAATTTTGGTCTTCATAAATTTTTGGGGTAAAATGAAGAGAGTAAGAAATTAATTAAAAGCTATGGATATAAAATATAAAGAAGAAATTAATTATTTTTAATTTTTGATAGTTTAAAAAGATGTTGAATTAATAATAAAAGGGAAAAGGGGTTAAATTGCAACTGTCGTTTTTTTAGCTCTAATAAAAAGGGGAAAGAGGGAAATTATAACACTTAGGAAACTAGGGAATGGAGGTAACTTAAAAAGGGAAAGAGGGGAACTCATGGTAAAAAGCGAGAAATGAACTTGGTAAAGAATCTGCAACTTAAGAAACTTCTAATTTTGAACTGATTTAGCATTTTTCTTTTTAGGGAAAGTTTTTAAAACCTGTAAGGGAATCTAGGGACACCTAGGAGTGATTTTAGGAGTAAATCTAGGTGGGTGAGGGAAATAAGACAATTAATAAATTAAAGGAAATAAATATTGGAGGAAAGTGGGGGGTGGATGACACTTGTACGAAGGAGAAGTTTTAGAAGATTTTTATTAAAAGTTAACTTAAATGAGATTTAGGGAAAGAATGGAAGTTCTAAAACTCTATAAAAGAGAGGGAGGAGAAGGAAGAAGGGATCGGTTGTTAGCGTAACGTTACGCTGTCGGAATAGTGACTTGACTGATTTACTTGTGGGAGTTGGGATTTCCAAGCTCGGAGAGGAGTGGTAGCTTGGCCTTGCGAGGCGAGTTGGGAGCTAGAAGTACCATATGGATAGAGTGTGGCCCCTTTGTGGCTCGGGGGGCTAAGGGGGAAGCAGAGTACCCCTAGCGATTGGCTGGGAGGTACCGGTGTAGTCTTGATGGTCGGTGAGAGGGAGCGGCGCGGAGCGCGTGGACGACACTCGGAGCAGGCAAAAGGGAAATGATACGCTTCCCTGTTTGAATGATAGCATGTTGTTAGCATGTATGAATAGGATCTGCATGTGTATTGAGTAGGTATCTGCATGTCTAGTCTCATTACCTTGAAATTTTAATGATGGCAAAGTTCTTTAATTCTGCGTTCTAATCGCTGGATAAGTTTAGCGCTGCTTGTTATATATTTTCTAGATGAACCAGCATGGTGTTGCATTACCTCCTTCGTAACCTAAACTCTGTTGATGTCCTCTTGAATGGCCGTGTTTCCTTTTTAAAATTATTGTGGTTGTGATTAACTCTTTTGGACAGTCACCTTTGTTGTCAGCGTTATCGTCTACCCTGCTCGCTTTTTGATTAAATTTATATGTCTGAAATTATAAGTCTGAATTTATGGGTCTGAATGATTAGGTTGAAAGTGAACTCTAGAAGTAGTAGTTGGTTATCGCCATAATAGTACAGGTATATGAAACAGATAATTTTGTGGCCTAATGCTTCAGTATTACACAGACTAACAGCTTGCTAAATGTAGATTAGAAGTCTATAAATATGAGCAATAGATTCAATAATCATATTTTTGTGCCTTCATCACTCTAAATTAATTGTAATGCGTTTTCATTTAGAAATTGTTTGATTTCTTGAAGGCGGGCGTTGTCTGGACAACCATGCAAGATGAGGTTGTAGGCATGGCCAGGATTGAGGGGAGTTATGTTTCTGTTTTTCAAAACTTCCTTCACCATTGCATCGTAAAACCCTCTAACTCCCTCCAGCATTTAACTTTTCTAATGGACACTTCAGTTGAAGAAGGCGCACTTTTCGATTGGCATTGAAGCATATATTTTACAGTGAATGTTGTGCTACTTGATTCCTAGCATGAATCGTTTCCATTTAATCTCTTGTCCTTTCGCCCAGCAATGGTTTGAATTTGTATCTTTTCACCTCTACTACCCTTATTCAATTCATACAATTTTCACCCTGCAAACTATGTTAAATTTATTACTATTTTCTTTTGCCACTGCAAAGGTAAAGTCGCATTCTGAGAATGTTGTTTACCCCCTCCCTCGGTGAATGGTTGACTATTGAACTGTTGAACGGATGAACTGTTGAATCACTCCTTCACCTTTGTTGAATCGCACCTATGTATGGCGGCTTCAATTCTACCTCTGGCGAGTGTTTCATGCTTGGGTAGTTGGTTGTGCTCTTTTCCCTTTTTCCTTCTTTATATTTACACAGTCCTTGGCAGTGTTTTGTTTTTTGGTTGTCTGCAATATATTTATTTCCTTTGCAAAAATGATGGGACACGGTCGCTTCAGTTATTGACAGCGATCTTGAGCGTTGTGTATTCTGGGCATGCTAGCTGCAGATCTAGAAATTGATGGTAATAATGGATGACATGGGGAATGATTATCAAGGGCGCGACTGGTGGTAATTTCTATTGCAAGTTTTTATGGCTGACATAATAATTGATGGCAGTCTTGGGGAAACCATGGATTTAGCGTTATATAACCGTTACTGAATTTCATAGGGGGCATTATTTTACTTCATTAAAGCATTGGCTGTTTGATCCGTTGACACCGCTATTATCTATTAGTTGTCCATATTTGATATTACTCTTACCATTATATGCGAAGCCACTTGATGTGTAGTAGATTAACAAGAAGGTTAATTTCATTACCCACTTTTTGTTACTAATTCTTTATCCATATTATTTTTATTGAAACTTGACGTAGACCTCCACCTCTACCTCGACAGAGTCTCTGCGCGACCTCCCGGTCTTAAGGATCGTTCATTCACTTCCCTGAGCCGAAGTGTATCTTTCGATTCCCTGTTGGAATCTACATTTTATCGATCCACAGGTCCTTCGGGAACTCCCCTGTGCGAACACCACTAGGTGCGAATTCCTATCTCCCCAAGTGACCACAGCGCTATGACCAAGGGCCAAACCCAAAGTCACTTGTCATAACTCGCGATCTCGCGAGTTTGTGATTCGAAGCTCTCGACTCTTCCCTCCCAATATTTCGATACCCGAGATCACGAAATGGCTATAGATCTTCTTTTGTCAGCACCTTTCACGCATGACCATCGACTAGGCTTAATGTTATCTCCTCTCGCTACTCACCGCTTCGTAAGTCGAAGGGTTAAATCTCCATGCTCTTCCCGTGCGAACCTCCGAGACTTAAAAGTCAGTGAAGGTTGGCCTTCCTTCCGTACTTCTCACAACTCACCGCTTCACGAGTTGTAGCGTCCAATCTTGGCACCTTCCCTTCACGAACCCCCTAGAAGAGATATTTATTTTCCCTTTCGCGTTCTCGCTACTCACGGCCTCGCAAGACAAAGGGTTGAGCTCTCATGCTCTTACTCGACGAATCCCGAGACGTGAGAAGTCAACGGAGTTTTGACTCCTTTTCTTCAGGCGAAGCATGTCCACCTGTCAATCACGCGGCCCCACCTTGAGATTCTTCCACGTGCCCACACTTATGCCTCAGCTTTCGGCACTTCACAACTTTTGATGTTGAGACGAGGTCCTCTCAACCTCTGAACCTCCGAATATGCGAAAAATGCGATGAGGCTCTGATCCAACGATCCTCCCTTGACTTGGATCTAATGGTTGTCTTTGCTCCTCGTGACTTCACTACTAGTGACTTAGAGCACCCAACTCCTGGGCCCTCACCCTGCAAACTTCCAAGTTTGCAAGACCCAAATCCTGGATCTCTTCGGCACTTCACCGACTCCGTGATTGCTGCCACCTATCCTCCTCATATGGACAGTTGCGATTCTCTCGTGACTTCACTGCTCGTGACTTAGAGCACCAAAAGCCTGGGCTCTCACCTTGCGAACCTCTGAGTTCGTGAGATCCCTATATCTCTTCCACCTTTCCTCCTCAGATGGATGGTCATGATCTTCTCACGACTTAGCAACTCACAAAGTCAAAGGACTTCCCTCTCTGACCTTCGATGTCCAAATCCCCTATAGAGAGGATCTCGCGACACGCGTCCGCTCTCAGACAAACAACTTAGATTTCCTCAGGACTTCGCTACTCGTGAAGTCAATATGCTCACCTCTGTGAGTCTTGGTGCCCGAATCTACGAAATGGATGATTCTGTGACACACGCCCTTCCGCAGATGGACAACTCAGATCTATTTCTCCTTGTCTTGATTTCTAAGGTCGAGTGCCCGGACTCTCGTCCTCCGGATCCCCGAACTCCCGAGTACCGATATCCTGATATGAACTCCTTCTCGAGATTTTTCTTCTGTTGCTCTTCAGGTGAGGTTTAAACCTCGTGCAACTCTCGACACATCCAACGGTTGTCGATTGTTTAGACCAAGATCTGACAGCTCAGACCTATCTTCCCCTACGCCTTTCCTACGCTGCCTCCTGGACAAGAATCCATGGTCCAGATTCTCTCAGCTGATCCGACGGTAGCTGTTTCTCCTCCCGAGCTTTGGCGCTTTCTTCCCAGACTTGAAAGAATTTCAAATTCTCAAAGGCCTCGACCTTTGCTCATATTCCCTGCGATCTCTTCACCTTGAGTCTCACCTGCGTTCTCAAAGATGCTACTCCTCCTGAATTTTAGAGACTCTGAACTCTTTCAAAGAGTCCTTTCACTTCTGCACTCCTTGCAGCTATGGCTTTGTGTGCCGAAATAACTACTCCTTCTGAGCTTATCCTTCGAATCCTCAAGTAATTCTGTCTTTTGTGCTCCTGCAGAATATTTGCACCCAAAGTGTTGTCTCCTCTGAGCTTCTCTGAGACTCAGACCTCTAAGGAAAATAATTCCTTCTTCCTTCTCCCTCATATGGAGAAATATGATGCCCTCCTGGCACTTTGTCTGCTCAAGCAACCTATTGCTGAGTCTTTCAGGGTGTTCAACAACCCTACGAAGATCCTTCAGTGGACTCTTCTTCAATCTCTAAACTCAAAGAGTTCCTTCTGTGTGCTCTGGCACTTACTCAATGCCCTCCTGGAAGAGTATCAAGAATTCTCAGATGATTCTTGCTTCTAATGAACTCACAACAAATTTTTTCTTCTGTGCACTCCTTGCACTAGCTCAATGCCCACCTGGCAGAGCTTTTACATAACTCCTCAGAGATTCTTTCTGCTTCTGAACTCACAACAGAGTTCCTCTATGCACTCCCTTGCACCTGCTCAATGCCCACTTGTCAGAGCTTCACAGAAATCACAGTAGAGTTCTTTCTCTGTGCACTCCTTGCATTGGCTCAATGCCCGCCTGACAGAGCTTCACAAAACTCCTCAGAGATTTTGTTTGCAACTGTGTCTCTCCACAACCTTGCCTTCTAAGGTATTCAACAACCTCAAAGGTCTTCCTCTGAGTTAATGACTTCATCTTCTATGCCCACCTGGATCGTCTTTGTCTGAATCCGCAGAGTTCAGAAGTGCATCTATGCACTAGTATTCAGAGACCATAGTACTCTGTCACGCCCTCCTGGCATGAAACCACAAAGAGCCTTTCAAGCCTGAAAATCAAACAACTCCCTTCAAATGTCTAGCATACATCTACAACATAAAAGAACACAATGAAGCATCCACATAACACAGAAAACATGCAGGAAAATCTGCTCTGGTTTATATTAATGTAAATGCCTCTTTACAAAGGTGTCCCTGAGCTCAGACTTTAATAGAGTCTCGGCTCTTTCTCTTCTTCTCTCTCCTTCATAAAACTATTACAAAATGAGATCGAAATTGATCTTTTATAAGAGGGGCTCTTCGAGCTCTTCCCTCCAATCTACCTACCCTATTCAATTACATGAATGCGTTGTCTAGTCCATAATCGGATCTAGATCTCAGCCTTACAAACATTAAAGGCCTACCTACTCTAATGCCTGCACAAAGTCACAACTTCATGGCTCAACAACCTACAACATTTAATTACATTCAATTTCAAAATTAAAAACGAGGGTTGTGCCTCTCTTCATCCTTGAATGCATGCGCTGACGTGGTTGGCTGGCTGGCGGGATGACGTGGAGAGATGCTCTTGCATCATACTCTTCAGCTGAAAAATTCATGAGATCCTTCTCATGAGCTTCCCATCTTAGTTGTTGAAATCCTCTTGGATCCCAAACAAATTTCTGGAGTTGTTCATCTGCTCCATCTCCTTGTTGTTGTTGCTACTTCCTTTCTTCTGCTTCTTTGCTCCTCACTGGTAGTTTCTACTAACCCTAACATCAGCTCCCTGATCTCCTTGATCACTTCATCCATCTACTCCAGTGGATGGATTTTCTTTTGAAGTCTCCTCAGTTGCATTTCTTTTCTACAAATGGGTAGATCATCATGATCTCCCATGCCATCCTCATCTTCTTCCTATGTGGTACTAAGTGTCCACTCTGCTGCAGACTTCAGCTCTGCATTCTCCCCTTGACTGACCTACTATTCAGTCACCTTCTCTGACAGTTCAACTTCTGCTAGTTCTCCTACTGGCTCTGGATTGTTCAGCTAATCCTCTAGCATCTCCAGCTCCATCTCCCATGGAGTGAGAAATCTATATTCTTGCTCTTCGGCTTCTTCTGTTTTCAGCTTCAGTGTTGCAACTTCCTCAGCTTCATAGCTAAAAGCATTGAGCTACTCCTCAAAATACTCATTCTTTTCTTCTTTTGTTGCTTGGGCAGTCTCAAATACCTGCTCCAATTCTTCGTTGATAGTCTCAGCTGGCTGTCTTTCTCTTACTGTTGTTGCTTCATCTGCAACATAGACTTCTTCCTCCCCTTGGGAAAATGGTAGGAATATTTCTATTCCCCCAATCATCAAAATATTTCTCCGATATTCCTCCTCTGTCAGCTTCATCTGTTGATCCAAACTCACCTCTGAGTTTATGAGACCCTCAGATAGTCTCATCTACTTATCCCTGCCCACCTGGTAAATTGGGATTTTTCTGTTGCCCTCCTGGCAGTCTATGGAATCAACTGATCCCATATCTATTCCCTTGCCCACCCGGAAAATTGGAAACTCTCGGCTACCCTCCTGGAAGTCTATGAGATCCCGTAGCGATCTCAATCCATTGCCCACTTGGCAATGTGAAATTCCTTGGCTGTCCTCATGACAGCCTGTGAGATCCTCAACTGATCTCAACTCTTTGCCCACCTGGAAATTGGGAATTTCCTCTCTGCCCTCCTTACAGTGCTTGAGATATTCATTCAATCCCATTTCATCCTTAGCATCGCTGAGATTTCTTCCAGTCTTTGGCTCACATACCTGAACCCTTTTTTTCTGGTTTGTTGAGGTTTTCAGCAGGCCTCAACCACCATCTCAATAGCTTACACTGTCTTTTGACCATCAACTCTAGGATTTTCTTTCCAGCATATCTTCGGCCTTCAGTAGCCATCTTTCTTTCCCTGTCTACTCTCCTGGAAAACTTGTTGCTCACCTGCCATCAATCACCATAGAGTCTCCAACACTCTATCCTCTTTTGCCTTCTGCTTCTCTGCCTAAAATCTACAGACAGAGTTCTCGCTCTGATACCACTTTGATGCAGACCGCCACCTCTTCCTCGACAGAGTCTCTGCACGACCTCCCGGTCTTAAGGATCGTTCATTCACTTCCCTGAGCCGAAGCGGCTCTTTCGATTCCCTGTTGGAATCTCTAGTTTATCAATCCACAAGTCCTTCAAGAACTCCCCTGTGCGAATAGCACTAGGCGTGAGCTCCTATCTCCCCAAGCGACCACAGTGCTATGACCAAGGGCCAAACCCAAATTCACTTTTTGTAACTTGTGATCTCGCGAATTCGTGAGTTGAATCTCTCGACTCTTCCTTTGCAATATTTCGATACCCGAGATCAAGAAATGGCTATAGCTCTTCTTTTGTCAATTCCTTCTGCGCGTGACCATCGGCTAGGCTTAATGCTATCTCCTCTCACTACTCGTCGCTTCGTAAGTTGAAGGGTTAAATCTCTGTGCTCTTCCAGTGTGAACCTCCGAGACTTAAAAGTCAATGAAGGTTGACCTTCCTTCCGTACTTCTCGCAACTCACCGCTTCGCGAGTTGTAGTGTCCAATGTTGGCACCTTCCCTTCATGAACCCCCAAGAAGCAATATTTATTTTCCCTTTCGTGTTCTCGCTACTCGCGGCCTCACAAGCCAAAGGGTTGAGCTCTCATGCTCTTACTCCATGAATCCTCGAGACGCGAAAAGTAAACGAAGTGTTGACTCCTTTTCTTCAGGCAATATGTGTCCACCTGTCAATCACGCAGCCCTAGCTTGAGATTTTTCCATGTGCCCACACTCGTTCCTTGGCTCTCGGCACTTCGCAACTTCTGATGTCGAGACGAGGTCCTCTCAACCTCTGAACCTCCGAATACGCGAAATGTGTGATGAGGCTCTGATCCAATGGTCCTCCCTTGACCTGGATCCAACAACTGTCTTTACTCCTCGCGAATTTGCTACTCGCGACTTGGAGCACCCAACTCCTGGGTCCTTACCCTGCGAACTTATGAGTTTCCGAGACCCGAATCCTGGATCTCTTTGTCACTTCGTCGACTCCGTGATTGTTTCCGCCTATCCTCCTCAGATGGACAACTACAATTCTCTCACGACTTCGCCACTCGTGACTTGGAGCCCCCAAATCCTGGGCTCTCACCTTGCGAACCTCCGAGTTCACGAGATCCCTAGATCTCTGCCACCTGTCCTCCTCAGATGGACGGTCTCAGTCTTCTCGTGACTTCGCAACTCGCAAATTCGAAGGACTTCCCTCTTTGACCTTCGATGTTCGAATCCCCGATAGAGAGGATCTCACGACACACGTCTACTCTCAGACGAATGACTCAGATTTCCTCGAGACTTCACTACTCGCGAAGTCAAGATGCTCACCTCTGTGAGTCCCAGTTCCCGAATCTCCGAAATGGATGATTCTACGAAACGCATCCTTCCGCAGATGGACGACTCAGATCTATTTCTCCTTGTCATGATTTCTGAGGTCGATTGCCCAAACTCTTGTCCTCCAGATCCCCGAACCCCCGAGCACTGATATCCCGATACAAACTCCTTCTCGGGATTTTTGCTTCTGTTGCTCTTCACATGAGGTTTAAACCTCATGCAACTCTCGACAGATCCAACAACTATCGACTGTTTAGACCAAGATCTGACGACTTAGACCTATCTTCCCCTATGCCTTTCCTACATTGCCTCCTAGACACGAATCCACGATCCATATTCTCTCGACTGATCCAACGGTAGCTATTGCTCCTCCCGAGCTTTGGCACTTTCTTCCCAGACTTGGAAGAATTTTAAATTCTCAAAGGCCTCGACCTTTGTTCATCTTCCCTGCGAGATATTCACCTTGAGTCTCGCTTGCATTATCAAAGATGCTACTCCTCTTAAACTTTAGAGACTCTGAACTCTTTCAAAGAGTCCTTTCACTTCTGCACTCCTTACAGCTATGGCTTCATGCATCGAAAGAACTACTCCTCCTGAGCTTATCCTTCGAATCCTCAAGGGATTCTGCCTTCTGCACTCCTGCAGAATCTTTGCACCCAAAGTGCTATCTCCTCTTAGCTTCTCTGAGACTGAGACCTCTAAGGAAAATAATTCCTTCTTCCTTCTCCCTCAGATGGAGAAATATGATTCCCTCCTGGCACTCTGTCTGCTCAAGCAACCTATTGCTGAGTCTTTCAGGGTGTTCAACAACCCTATGAATATCCTTCAGTGGAATCTTCTTCAATCTCTGAACTCAAAGAGTTCCTTCTAAGAACTCTAGCACTTACTCAATGCCCTCCTGGTATAGTATCAAGAATTCTCAGATGATTCTTGCTTCTAATGAACTCATAGCAGAGTTCTTCTTCTGTGCACTCCTTGCATTGGCTCAATGCCCACCTGGCAGAGCTTTGATAGAACTCCTCAGAGATTATGTCTGCTTCTGAACTTACAAAAGAGTTCCTCTATGCACTCCCTTGCACTTGCTCAAGGCCCACTTGGAAGAGCTTCACATAACTCACGGGAGAGTTATTTCTCTGTGCACTCCTTCCACTGGCTCAATGTCCACCTGGTAGAGCTTCACAGAACTCCTCAGAGATTCTATCGGCAACTGTGTCTCTCCACAGCCTTGCCTTTTGAGTCATTCAACAACCTCAAAGGTCTTCCTCCGAGTTAATGACTTCAGCTTCTGTGCCCACCTGGCTCATCTTTGTCTGAATCCGCAGAGTTCAGAAGTGCATCTATGCACTAGTATTCAGAGACCGCAGTACTCTGTCATGCCCTCCTAGCATGAAACCACAAAGAACCTTTCAAGCCTGAAAATCAAACAACTCCCTGCAAATGTCTAGCATACATCTACAGCATAAAAGAACACAATGAAGCATCCACATAACATAGAAAACATGCAGGAAAATCTTCTTTGGTTTATATTAATGTAAATGCCTCTTTACAAAGGTGTCCCTAAGATCAGACTTTAAAAGAGTCTCGTCTCTTTCTCTTCTTCTCTCTCCTTCCTAAAACTATTACAAAAATAAGATCGAAATTGATCTTTTACAAGAGGGGCTCTTCGAGCTCTTCCCTCCAATCTACCTACCCTATTCAATTACATGAATGGGTTGTCTAGTCCAAAATAGGATCTAGATCTCAGCCTTACAAACATTAAAGGCCTACCTACTATAATGCCTGCACAAAGGCACAACTCCATGGCTCAACAACCTACAACATTTAATTACATTCAATTTCAAAATTGAAAACGGGGGTTGCACTTCTCTTCAACCTTGAATGCACGTGCTGACGTGGTTGGCTGATGTGGAGAGATGCTCCTGTATCAAAACTGTAACATGGTAACATAATAGCTAAGACCTGACATCAGTTAGAGCCTGCCAGTTGCGACTAGTTACATTAAGGTAATTGCCAAAGAAAACCTGTTGTGGTTAAATAAATATTTCTGATGATATTGTTTTCCCTTAGGGTAGTCAATTGTTTGGACTATTATGTAATTACGTGTCTAATAATAAATTAATCACTAAAACATGGCATGAAAAGGGCGATTCTCTGACCACCTCATGCTTATAATTTAGGTAACAATTGAATTTACCGCCTATAGATTTGATTTATAGCATGGATGAAACAGCTAAGGTATTGTTTTCTTGCACCAATTGGTAAGTTGGTTTTCTTTTTAATTAATTAATACTGTCCCATTCTTCTTTTCGTTTAAACAATAATTTCTTCTATTTTTAACCATTATCAATCTATTATGTTAAGTGGTGAACCAACAATGTACAGGAACTATCATAGAGTAGACCTTATTGTTCAAGTGGATGAAGTGTATGATCAATATAGAAACTGGTTAGACATCCTCTTATGTTTAGGAAATGGTACCAGTTTATAATAATTGTTATATTATAGCAAAGAAGTGCCCTTTTGTAATAATAATAAATTATTATTATTATTCTTATAGGATGAGGAATTTGTGAAAATAATTGTTTAAGAGGATCGTCTTGACTTATCACTAGATATCTTAAAGTTGGGATATCATAAGCTTGTAAGGAATGAAATATAATAGGACTTTCCAAAAGAGGCTAATTATGTTCCTTTAGTTTATCACATAAACAGTGAGAAGAATAAACTATAATAATTGAGTCTTTCATCATTATAATTATTGGATTTATTAAACATATGGAGATATGTGCAAATCTCTAGTTTTGGTTCATGTTAATTAGAATTATAGGAACTTGAGGTATAGTTGGTAAGTTTAATTAATTGATTATATTTKTCGATGCRCTARAAATARATTTATTATATCATAGGTAGGATTACTTACTTTGCATAATAATGGAAAAACTATAGTCCTAGTGATGAAGGATTTSAATTATAGGTTGCAAAATTGTCCTTGTTATATGAGAATTGACTATGGGTTACAATTTTTAATTATGATGGCTATGTTTCAATTGAAGTTCATTGATCTTCCTAATTTGGTTTTTATACCAGGATGGAGTTCCATATATTTAGATCTTACTGTATTGACTTGTTCGATTCTTGAGCAAGCGTTTTATTCTAAATTATTGATTTTGAATTTCTAGGATTGATGGTTATACTAGGATTGGATGAGGGAATTAGATACCTCCTTGTTCCTCAAAATAGTCGCCAACCCTGAGACCCTAAATGGTTAAAATCGATGGGAACCTTGGCTTGAGCATTTCTTATGTGTCTTGGAGGTCTTAACCATTGCAGGGCAGGACGGGCGGGTAGTCAGTCTTATTTATTGTCGATTGATGGTCGTTCATTGCTTGCAGATGATTGATGTGTGTCTTAGATCATTATGTTGTTGTTGCAGTTGCATGCGCCATGTTCGTTGTCATATGGAAACTCTGAGTCAAATGTATTTATTATCCTTGTACACCTGCGCACACACAAAAAAAAATAAAAAATTGCACTTGTTATAAGAGGTTGTCGTCATAACGAGGAGGTTCGTTACATATGGTATCAGAGGGGGTTCAACCTGTGACCCAGGATCGCTACGACTTTCATTGACATGATTGATTTTACTGTTGCTAATCAATTTGATTGTGTGTGTGTAGGTAATCATGGTTAGAGGATGCTATGGAGGTAGATTATGGGGTGCTAGGGGAGGAGGCATGACGCCTCCAGTAGCATCCACGCCTGAGGGGTCTAACCCCCAGGGAGACGAGCAGGTTCTTGGGCAGGAGCAGATAGCAGTTGGTGATGTAGTCGGAATGATGAGATCCTTTCAGGGTATGTCTGAGGCACTGATCGACCATTTGGATAGAGATGAGGCTAGGGCGCCGACACCCACTGAGGTTCCACTGCGCGCTCCGATCAATGCTGGTAGCATTCACCGCAAACTCGAGAAGGTCAAGTTTCTTGAGTTCTTTGGTGCCCCGGATGGTGCAGCCGCCAAGGCATGGTTGGAGAACATGGCGATGCGATTCTCACTTCATGATTATACCTCCAACATGAAGGTCCACATGGCGGTATTTCAACTAAATGGGAGTGCTCTTCTATGGTGGAAGACGCTCCTACCACAACTGAACATGGTTGTCGAAGACGTGTCATGGGAACTGTTCAAGGAATGGTTCCGAGAGAGGTACCTTTTAGAGGAATTCATTGAGTGACAGCTCAATGAGTTCAATGCCTTATGACAGGGAGGTCGCACGGTGCTCAAGTATGAGGCCCGTTTTATGGAGCTGCTCCGGTATGCTCCGCACCTTAACACTGAAAAACTTAAGGTCAACAGGTTCGTGCTCAGCCTTAATGGCAGCCTACGTGCAAAGGTTAGGATATTGATTCCTCAAACCTTGCATGATGTTGTCCAGAAGGCCCTCATAGAAGAGGAGGAGATTATCAGTGGGGGTCATACCAGGACTCCAGTGAGACCAGTAGGGCAGGTTTCATCTGGAACACAGAAACACCAGGCACCAGTGAGACATATGCCGGGATATCGTGGCTTCTATAGGGGATCCACTTTCACTACACCCCGGTGACCGTCGCCTCAGCAGAGGACACCTTATCGAGGAACACAGCATCCACAACAACATCACTTGCAGCAACAGCAGTTTAGGCCTATTCAGCATAACAGACCAGGGTTCCAAGCCAGTGGGCCGTCATCTTCTACTTCGGGTACCAGGACTACTGGGTCGAAGAAGGGGTGTTGGACATGTGGGGAGCCACACTACCAGCGCAACTGTCTTGTGGAGAGGACCAGAGTGTCCGGATCAGCTAGACCCACTACCATGGGAGATATGGGCAAGGCCCATCAGATTCATGCAGCGGTGAATAACCTCCAGGAAGAGCACCAGTCGACTGTGCTCGAGACGACAGGTTCTGTCGCTGACCAAACCCTTAGTATTTTGATAGATCCCGGTGCTACCGAGAGTTTCATTTCTCGTGTAGTGCTAAAAAGGATTAAGGTAAAGGCAGTCGAACAGGACACGTTTAGCTTCATGGAGATGGCTTTGGGAGACAAACAGAAGGTTGGAGGAAAGGTTACGGACTGTATCCTCAACTTGGGAGAGTTTGTCACAAGGGACAACCTATACGTCATGATCCTAGGATCTTATGATGTCGTAATTGGAATGGATTGGTTGGAATCGCATGAGGCGATACTCAACTGTAAGACGAAACGATTGAGCTTGGTCGATGACGAGGGACAGAGACGTGTGATTGTAGGATAGAACCAGGGAGTTTTCCTGAGATTCATCTCTTCCTTACAGCTATGGAAGAGTATGCGCAAGGGGTGCAAGCTTTATGCGATCCTTTCGCTAAATGAGAAGGGAGTAGCGGAAGGTCTAGAACACCTTCCGGTGGTGAGAGAGTTTGCGGACGTGTTTCTGAAGGAGTTACCTAGGATGTCATCAGAGAGGGAGTTGGAGTTTACTATAGACCTAAAACCGGGGACTGAACCAATAGCAAGAACGCCTTATCATATGTCGACCCCGGATTTACAAGAGTTGAAAATGCAACTGAAGGATTTGTTGGACCTGGGACTGATACGTCCTAGTGTGTCACCGTGGGGTGCACCTGTTATTTTCATATGAAAGAAGGATCGATCGTGGAGGCTTTTCATTGACTACCATCAACTGAACAAGGCTATGATCAAGAATCAGTATCCATTGCCGAGAATTGATGATCTATTCAATCAAATGAAGGGTGTGACAGTGTTCTCCAAGATCGATTTGTGATCAAGGTATCACTAGTTACGAATCAAGGAGGATGACGTCCCTAAGCCCACCTTTAAGACGAGATTTGGACATTATGAGTTTACTGTTTTACCGTTTGGACTGACAAACGCCCCAGGGGTATTTATAAGTTTGATGAATGGGGTGTTCCACAAATACTTGGACAAGTTCATCCAAGTATTCATTGGCGATATCTTGATTTACTCTCGGACGATGGAGGAGCATGACGAGCACTTGCGCTTGGCACTACAGTGTCTACGTGTTAAGGTCCTAACCCTCACATAGGTAGATCAATGTATTCAGATGTAATAAAGGTCAATATTAATAAGGCCTTTCAATAAAATAGAATAAGGCGGATGTAAGAAGACCTAATA
>JZKD02S0248041.1:239083-256332 GCA_000966675.3 Picea glauca
ATTTAGTATAAATAAGGGTCGAGGGTATGAAAACCCTAGCTTGGAGATTATTGTAACAGAGTGTTGCTTGATTGGAGGTTTCCCCCTCGAAGAGGCCTATGAACATTGCTTTCTGAATCAAAGTGTTATTTCTATTCTTGTTCTTATATCATTTATGTGTTATTGTGGAGATTATGCTGGATATTTTACTATTATTCTGCCACTTCTAGCATTTTATTTATGTTCTGCATATTTTATATATCTGGTATCTTGCACTACGAGAGCACAAATTGTTTGGGAAGTTGTCCAAATGCTCATTTTATCAATCGAAGATTCACTACTTAGGGGATGTCATCTCCGATGAAGGCATCGTCATGGATCTAGTCAAGGTTGAGGCTATTATGGAATGGCATGTGCCAACGAATGTCACGGAAGTGCGTAGCTTTATGGGTTTAGCAGGATACTATCGACGGTTTGTCAAGGGATTTTCAAATACAGCAAATCCTATCATGGAATTACAGAAGAAGAATAAGAAGTTTGTTTGCACTGAGAAATGCGTGGAATCATTTCGAAGGCTTAAGGAGTTGTTGACAACAGAACCGATACTAAAGGTCCCTGAAATGGACGTGGACTTCTTGGTATGCATAGACACATCCAAGGAAGGCTTAGGCGGAGTCTTGATGCAAGATGGACGAGTGATTGCTTACATTTTGAGGAAACTGAGAAGGCATGAGGAGAACTACGCGATACACGATTTGGAGTTATTAGCCATCGTATATGCCTTGAAGGTTTGGAGACACTACCTGGTTGGATGAAAATTTGAACTAAATACTGATCATTGTGGACTACAACACATTTTTACGCAAAGCGACCTGAACGTGCAACAACGACATTGGTTGGAATTTCTTAGCAAGTACGACTTTGAGATTACTTACATAAAGGGAACAGTGAACTGAATGGCAGATGCTTTGAGTTGGAGGCCACATATCTTTTCAGTGTTGCCTCTTCAAATGAATCTACATGAAAAGATTCTAACTTTACAGCGTGACGAAGACTGGTACAAGAAGGTCGAGGGTTTTATCGAACAAAAAACAATGATGGTACCACGATATGAGGGATTTTCATTTGATAGCAATGGTTTATTGAGGTTTAAAAATTGCATCTACGTACCACCAAACGATGTGTTGAGGAAGTTGATCCTGAGTGAGGCTCATAGAGAAGTTTACATGGCTCATCTGGGAGTCACGAAGATGAGGGAAGACCTTAAACCCTTATTCTTCTAGAAGGGAATGAAGGCCGACATAGTCAACTATGTGGCCAGATGTCTAGAATGTCAGAAGGTAAAGGCTGAACATAGACACCCAACAGGATTACTACAACCACATGCCATTCCAGAATCGAAATGGGAGGTTATTTTGATGGATTTTATTGTTGGATTTCCACTGACGGCAAGGAGACAAGACTCGATTTTCGTAGTTATATACACTTTGATGAAGAGTGCTCACTTTATTCCTGTGCGTATGACATATCAAGCACCTGACATAGCTAGAATTTTCATCAGTGAGATTGTGAGGCTGCATGGCGTGCCTAAGAGGTTTATATCCGATCGAGGATCGATGTTTACTAGACGATTTTGGACGAGTTTCCAAGAGGCCTTGGGAACCCAACCTAGCTTTAGTACTGCGTATCACCCGGAGACTGACGAGCAGACTGAACAAATGAACCAAACCTTGGAATACATGTTGCGCATGTACATGATGGACCAACAAAAGCGTTGGGAGGAAATCTTGCCTCTAGTAGAGTTTTCTTACAACAACAGTTACCAGAGCACCATTAACATGGCGCCCTTCAAGTTTCTTTATGGGCAACCGTGTCGGACGCCCTTGAGTTGGGATCGTCTTGAGGATAGGGTGCTGGTGGGACCAGAAGTGATCCAAGAAATGGAAGAACAAATGAAAACCATAAGACAAAGGATTAAAGAAGCACAGGATCGACAAAAGAGTTATGCCGATGCGTGCCATGTTGACCGTAGTTACGAGGTCGGCGATCGAGTCTTCTTGCGGGTTAAACCACATAAGAGTTCGATCAAATTTGGAAAGGGATCTAAATTCTCTCCTAGGTTTGTGGGACCTTTCTAGATTGTGGAGAGAAAGGGGCCCGTGGCCTATCGACTAGCCTTGCCTGATTCCTTGATGTGTATGCATGATGTTTTTCATGTATCTGTTTTGAGACACTATATTAGTGATCCTACACATGTTATTAACATGAGTTCCTTGCAGGTATCAGACGGGAGAATGCTCACAGCTGAGTCGGTCTGCATCTTAGATCACCGCGTTCGACAGTTACGACATCGAACATTAGATCAGGTCAAGGTCCAGTGGGACAATTATAGTCCACACCCGACGACCTGGGAGGATGCATATGATATGCGCCAGCAGTTTCCATTTTTGTTTGATAGATAGACATATGATACTATGATACACTTATTTCGGCATTTATACTGTGAAACTTCAGGATGAAGTTTAGACCAAGAGGGGGTGTATGTAACATCCCGCTCTGGAGCACTAAGCGAACTTATTCTTTGAGGAAACTTGCTCGCAAGTGATCCGGATTATGATGATATTAAAACATTTGACTTTGATATTTATGCATTATGGGTAAATAACATGTTGTTTTACTGCATTAACATAGACAGGTGCTATTGAATCGGTTTTACTGAGTGTGCAGGGTTTTGTGACCTTGAGGATGCAGAGGCATCGATGGAACCCCTCGGACTCTGGATCGAGTCAGGGAGTGTGCTATTGGGGTTTGATTTTCTTACTGTGATATTAGTACATCTGATTAGATGATATGATGTGGATATGTTCTGACATGATTTGTTGATGATACAGGGTGACGATAGCTTGCCGACCAGACTCACATATGGAGTAAAGGGGCCACACACGACTACCTGAGAGGTTGAGGGAGAGGTGTGGACAACAGCCCTGCCACAGCCTACTAGCACTCCCACCGTGGATCGAACTGTAGGTTAACGATTACCTAGTTCAAGAGGACCCACGATTCCGTGAGGGCAGACTGCGACAGTTGCTCATGATGATACTAAGGGGTGTGCAATAAGGCGGAGGCCTTATTCCTTAGAATCCCTTAGTCTCCCACAAGTTTGCCTGGTGGAGTGTTGACTCTAGGGGTTATTGATGTCTACCAATCAGTGAAGAGGTGAGTGGCACCCTTGGAGCACGTGGTGCATCCTGAAGGGCATGTCGCGCAAAAGAAACAAAAGAGGCGAGTGGCACCCTTGGAGCACGTGGTGCATCCTGAAGGGAACATTGCGCAAAAGAAACAAAAGAGGCGAGTGGCACCCTTGGACCACGTAGTGCGTCGTCTTGAAGGGCACGTTGCGTTGATGATGATAAAGGAATGAACCTAGATGGCCCTAAGACAATTAACACATTAATAATTTTTAAAAACAACTCCCCTAATTAAATGTCGCCCAGTCCAGAATCTAGTTCTAAGTCTAAAACGTCGCTAAGGGCAAAATTTTGTCTACCCTTAAGAAAATATCTAAAAAAATAATAATAATAAAATAATATAGTTTAAAATAAAAACTGTTTAAGTAATAATTTTGGTCTTCATAAATTTTTGGTGTAAAATTAAGAGAGTAATAAATTAATTAAAAGCTATGGATATAAAATATAAAGAAGAAATTAATTATTTTTAATTTTTGATAGTTTAAAAAGATGTTGAATTAATAATAAAAGGGAAAAGGGGTTAACTTGCAACTACCGTTTTTTTAGCTCTAATAAAAAGGGGAAAGAGGGAAATTATAACATTTAGGAAACTAGGGAATGGAGGTAACTTAAAAAGGGAAAGAAGGGAACTCATGGTAAAAAGCGGGAAACCAACTTGGTAAAGAATCTGCAACTTAAGAAACTTCTAATTTTGAACTGATTTAGCATTTTTCCTTTTAGGGAAAGTTTTTAAAACCTGTAAGGGAATCTAGGGACACCTAGGAGTGATTTTAGGAGTAACTCTAGGTGGGTGAGGGAAATAAGACAATTAATAAATTAAAGGAAATAAATATTGGAGGAAAGTGGGGGATGTATGACACTTGTACGAAGGAGAAGTTTTAGAAGATTTTTATTAAAAGTTAACTTAAATGAGATTTAGGGAAAGAATGAAAGTTATAAAACTCTATAAAAGAGAGGGAGGAGAAGGAAGAAGGGATCGGCTGTTAGCGTAACCTTACACTGTCAGAATAGTGACTTGACTGATTTACTTGTGGGAGTTGGGATTTCCCAGCTCGGAGACGAGTGGTAGCTCGGCCTTGCGAGGTGAGTTGGAAGCTAGACGTACCATCTAGATAGTGTGCGTCCCCTTTGCATATCGAGGGGATAAGGGGGAAGCAGAGTACCCCTGGTGATTGGCTGGGAGGTACCAGTGTAGTATCAACGGTCGACGAGAAGGAGCGGCGTGGAGTGCGTGGATGACACTCGAAGCAGGCAAAAGGGAAAAGGTACGCTTCCATAGTTGAATGATATCATGTTGTTAGGATGTATGAATAGGATCTGCATGTGTATTGAGTAGGTAGATGCATGTCTAGTCTCATGACCTTGAAATTTTAATGATGGCAAAGTTCTTATATAACAAGCGTTGCTTGTTATATATTTGCTAGATGAACCAGCATGGTGTTGCATTACCTCCTTCGTAACCTAAACTCTGTTGATGTCCTCTTGAATGGCCGTGTTTCTTTTTTAAAATTATTGTGGCTGTGATTAACTCTTTTGGACAGTCACCCTTATTGTCAGCGTTATCCTCTACCCTGCTTGTTGTTTGACTAAATTTATATGTCTGAAATTATAAGTCTGAATTTATGGGTTTGAATGATTAGGTTGAAAGTGAACTCTAGAAGTAGTAGTCAGTTACTTCCATAACAGTACAGGTATATGAAATAGATGATTCTGTGGCCTAATGCTTCAGTATTACATAGACTAACAGCTTACTAAATGTAGATTAGAAGTCTATAAACATGAGCAATAGATTCAATAATCATATTTTTGTGCCTTCATCACTCTAAATTAACTGTAATTTGTTTTCGTTTAGAAATTGTTTGATTTCTTGAAGTCGAGCATTGTCTGGACAACCATGCAAGATGAGGTCGTAGGCATGACCAAGATTGAGGGGAGTTATGTTTCTATTTTTCAAAACTTCCTTCACCGTTGCATCGTAAAACCCTCTAACTCCCTCCAGCATTTAACTTTTCTAATGGATGCTTCAGTTGAAGAAGGCGCACTTTTTGATTGGCAGTGAAACATATATTTTACAGTGAATGTCATGCTACTTGGTTCCTAGCATGAATCGTTTCCATTTAATCTCTTGTCATTTCACCCAACAACGGTTTGAATTCATATCCCTTCGCCTCTGCTACCCTTATTCAATTCATACAATTTTCGCACTGCAAACTATGTTAAATTTCTTACTATTTTCTTTTGCCACTGCAAAGGTAAAGTCACATTCTGAGAATGTTGTTTACCCCCTCCCTCAGTGAATGGTTGACTGTTGAACTATTGAACGTATGAACTGTTGAATCACACCTTCACCTCTGATGAATCGTGCCTAGGTATGGTGGCTTCAATTCTACCTTTGGCGAGTGTTTCATGCTTGGGTAGTTGGCTGCGCTCGTTTCCCTTTTTCCTTCTTTATAATTACAGAGTCCTTGGCAGTGTTTTTTTTTCTAGTTGTCCGCAATATATTTTTTTCCTTTGCAAAAATGATGGGACACGACCACTTCAGTTATTGACAGCGATCTTGAGCGGTGTGTATTCTAGGTGTGTCAGCTACAGCTCCAGAAATTGATGGTAATAATGGATGACAGGGGAAACGATTATCAAGGGCGTGACTGGTGGTAATTTCTATGGCAAGTTATTATGGCTAACATAATAATTGATGACAGTCCTGGGGCAACCATGGATTTAGCATTATATAATCGTTACTGAATTTCGTAAGGGGCACAATTTTACTTCATTAAAGCCTTGGTTGTTTGATCCGTTGACACCACTATTATCTATTGGTTGTCCATATATGATATTACTGTTACCATTATATGCAAAGCCACTTGATGTGTAGTCGATTAACAAGCAGGTTAATTTCATTACCCACTTTTTGTTACTAATTCTTTATCCATATTATTGTTATTGAAACTGAAAGGTGGTAACATAATAACTAAGACCTGGCATCAGTTAGAGCCTGCTAGCTATGACTAGTTACATTAAGGTAATTTCCAAAGAAAACCTGTTGTGGTTAAATAATTATTTATGATGATACTGTTTTCCCTTAGGGTAGTCAATTGTTTGGACTATTATGTAATTACGTGTCTAATAATAAATTAATCACTAAAATATGGCATGAAAAGGGCGATTCTCTGACCACCTCATCCTTATAATTTAGGTAACAATTGAATTTACCGCGTACAGATTTGATTTATAGCATGGATGAAACAACTAAGGTATTGTTTGCTTGCACCAGTTGGTAAGTTGGTTTTCTTTTTAATTAATTAATACTATCCCATTCTTCTTTTTGTTTAAACAATAATTTCTTCTATTTTTAACTATTATCAATCTATTATGTTAAGTGGTGAACCGACAATGTACAAGAACTATCATAGAGTAGACCTTATTGTTCAAGTGGATGAAGTGTATGATCAATATAGAAATTGGTCAGACATCCTCTTATGTTTAGGAAATGATACCAGTTTATAATAATTGTTATATTATAGCAAAGAAGTGCCCTTTTGTAATAATAAGAAATTATTATTAATATTCTTATAGGATGAGGAATTTGTGAAAATAATTTCTTAAGAGGATCGTCTTGACTTATCACTAGATATCTTAAAGTTGGGATATCATAAGCTTGTAAGGAACGAAATATAATAGGACCTTCCAAAAGAGGCTAATTATGTTCCTTTAGTTTACCACATAAACAGTCAGAAGAATAAACTATAATAATTGAGTCTTTCATCATTATAATTATTGGATTTATTAAACATATGGAGATATGTGCAAATCTCTAGTTTTGGTTCATGTTAATTAGAATTATAGGAACTTGAGGTATAGTTGGTAAGTTTAATTAATTGATTATATTTTTCGATGCGCTAGAAATAGATTTATTATATCATAGGTAGGATTACTTACTTTGCATAATAATGGAAAAACTATAGTCCTAGTGATGAAGGATTTGAATTATAGGTTGCAAAATTGTCCTTGTTATATGAGAATTGACTATGGGTTACAATTTTTAATTATGATGGATATGTTTCAATTGAAGTTCATTGATCTTCCTAATTTGGTTTTTATACCAGGATGGCATTCCAGATATTTAGATCTTACTGTATTGACTTGTTCGATTCTTGAGCAAGTGTTTTATTCTAAATTATTGATGTTGAATTTCTAGGATTGATGGTTATACTAGGATTGGATGAGGGAATTAGATACCTCCTTGTTCCTCAGAACAATCACCAACCCTAAGACCTTAAATGGTTAAAATCGATGGGAACCTGGGCTTGAGTGTTGTTTATGTGTCTTGGAGGTCCTAACCATTGCAGGGTAGGACGGGCGTGTAGTCAGTCTTATTTATTATCGGTTGATGGTCGTTCATTGCTTGCAGATGATTGATGTGCATCTTAGATCGTTATGTTGTTGTTGCAGTTGTATGCGCCATGTTCATCGCCGTATGGCGACTCTGAGTCAAATGTATTTATTATCCTTGTACACACGCACACACACACAAAAAAAAAATTCACTTGTTATAAGAGGTTGTCATCGTAACGAGGAGGTTTGTTACATCCTTCTTCAAACCCGTCCTCTTTCATCTTGCAGGGACACCAAGCTATGGCCTTATATGCACACGAAGTAGCAGGAGGCATTTCCCTTATCTAGAACCCTGCTAAAATAACTTTGTCCAACTTATTTACCACCAAGAACTTCCTCAAAAATCCCTTCCAGCTTGTATGGTTCTATAAAACTCGTTTTCTAACTAATTTTTCTGGCCCCAACTATATCCCTGACAAGCTTCATTTTCTTGACTCCACTCAACAACTGCAACCCCATCATCAATAATGATCATTAGCTTATCGGTGGATACTTGATGCAGGAGCATCTCTCCATGTAGCCAGCCAGCTAGCCAGCCACGTCAGCGCGCATGCATTTGTATGCTAAGAGGGAGGCACAGCCTCATTTAAAATTGTAATGAATGTAATTAAATATGATTAGGCTGGTGAGCCATGAAATCCGTGCCTTTGAGCAGGCGTTAGATAGGATCGGCTTTAATGCTAGATCGGCTGAGATCTAGTTCTGGATAGCAGACTAGACAGCCATTGATTGTAATTTAATAGAGTAGGTGAACCTGGAGGGAAGTGCTAAGAGCCCCTCAGGTAAAAGAGATTGAGAGATCTCATTTTGAGTTAGGAAGAGCGATGTTGAGTTGTAGAGACGAGAGAGCTCAGGAACACCATTGTAAAGATGCAGGCGTTGTTTCCATTGTTAATATAACAGAGCAGTTTTTCCTGCATTTTCTGTGTGTTAATGGATTCCTGCATGGTGTTCTCTTATATGCTATGAATGAATGTTATGTGGGTGCATTTGCAGGGTTTTCTTGATTTCAGGTTGAGGTCTTTGAGGCTTCACACCAGGAGGGTGTGACAGAACGTTGATTTTTTGATAGCCGTGCATAGAGGATGCACTTATGAACTCTGAGGAGTCAGACAGAGACATGATGAGGCATAGGACTAAAGTCAACAACTCAGGAAGAAGACCTGTGAGGTTGTTGAACACCTCAGGAGGCAAGGTTGTGTATCTCAGGCACAGTTGCAGACAGAATCACTGAGGATTCTGTAGGAGATCGACCAAGTGGGCATTGAGCATATGCATGGGTTGCGTTGGAGAAGAACTCTGTTGAGAGTTTGAAGATAGAAGTCAGAAGCTCTGCCAGGTGGGCATTGAGTGTATGTGTGCAAGGAGTACACAAAGGAAGGAACTCTGTTGAGAGTTTGGAGAAGACCAGAATCACTGAGGATTCTGAGAAGCTCTGTCGGGTGGGCATCGAGCAAGCGCATAAGTGCATGAGGACCCAGAACTGTTGAACGTTCTGTGGAGAAGATACTCCGCCAGGAGGGCGTTGAGAAAGTGTGCAAGAAGGCACAGCAAAGGAAAGAACTCTTTGAGTTCGGGAAGTTAGAGGAAAGGTCCATCAAGGGAACTTTCACTCGGTTACTGAATAACCAGAAGTACTCAAGAAGAGGCTTGAGTAGAAGGATAGCCAGGAGGGCATCCAGTTCATTCTCTGTCTGTGGGAGAAGGAAGAAAGACGAAATCCCCCAAGGGGTCTGAGTGGTTTTGAAAGCTCAGAAGGGATAGCACCAGCATGTGCGTAAGGAGACTCTGCGAGGAGTGTATGAATCAGGAGAATCCTTTGAGGATTCAAAGGCAGAAGCTCAAGAAGGGTAGCGTTCTCATACGCGTAGCGAGACTCCAGTCGAGGGGATCGCTGAGGAGGAAGAGCGTAAAGGTCGAAGCCTTTGGGGACGTGAAATTCTTCCAAGTCTAGGAAGGAAGCGTGACAGCTCAGGATGAGCGATGACAGCTGTCAGATTGGCCTGAAGAAGAGATCTGGATCGTCGAGAAGAATTACGTCCAGGAGGAGCCACAGCAGGTGGAAACGACGACGAGGATCTGGGCCGTTCGTTTGGGAGTGGACGCATGTCATGACATTACCCACATAGGGAACTTGGGCACTGGAGGTTGGAAGAGGGAGGCATGCAACTCATGAGTGGTGAGAAGATAGGAGCCGTCCATCTGAGAGGACAGGTGGCAGAGATCAAGAGATCTCGCAAACTTGGAAGTTCGCAGGGTAAAGGCCCAAGCATTTGGTACTCCGAGTCACGAGGACGCGAGGTGCGAGGAGGATAATCGTTGGATCCGGATCATGGGCGGACCGTTGGATCCGCACGTGGGATCGTGCATCGGAACCTCGTAAGAAAAGACTCGAGAGTTTGGCATCGGGGATCGCGAGGTCGCGAGGGGCGATATCCCGACAGCTGGAGGATAGTGTGGGCCATAACAAAGCGGCGAGTGGAATACAGGTGGCACTAAGACCTCGGAATCTCACCGCTAGAAGTCCCGAAATACTGGCGTCAGGGTTAACGATCCTAGGAGGTGCGAGGTCTCAGCGAGATAAGAGACCGTTGAAAAGTCAATTCACGTGTGCCTCGGCACTTCGGCACATCAGGTGTCGAGAGTTGGAAAATCAAGAGCTTGGTGTAGCGAGTTGCGAGATTGCGAGGGAGGTAACGTCACGATTGTGAAGGCGTTCTCATATGCAGCTGGAGCTAAGATCAGAAGAACTTGCACGTGAAAGGAGTTCATCGCAAATCGGGGATTCGAGAGGACTGTGACTCTCGACAGCGGGAACGCCGAAACCCTGAACCCCGATAGAGAATCAGGGATAACCACGGTCAAGTATTGAAGGCCGTGAGGGTGAGGAAAAGGACCTGTGGATCGGGTATTTGCAGCAGCGATTCCAACAGGAATCTAAAGAGTCACTTCGGCTCTACAGAAGGGGAATTTAATCGATCCTGTGAGCAGGAGGTCAGGTAAAGAGACCCTGCGGGGTGATGGGTTAGACCTCTCTGCATCAAGTGGTATCAGAGTTGATATCTCGTCTATATATTTTAAGCGAGGAGGAGAATGAGGAACTGAAGCACTCTTATACACACATCAAGTGGTATCAGAGTGATATTTCATCTGTATATTGCAGGTGAAGGAAGACAGAGTTGTTGAGGACTCTGTGAGGACTTGTTCGCAGGTAGGCAACATTCCATAGACAGTCAGCAGGACTATGAGAAGATGAAGCTGGACACACTCAAGATGCAGAGTGACAGCAGCAGGTCTGTCAGAGAGGCAGATAAATACATCAAGATGGCTACTGAAGGCCATAAACATGATGAAAGGAAGAGCTCAAAGCTGATGAGCGCAGCAGAAATGGATAGAGAGCTCACTGATATAAATCAAGAGATGGAGGAGCTCGAAATGAATATGCGGTAGAATAAAAATCCGAGATGGGTATATGAATGGCCCATGCAGAAGCCGAAGTTGAAATGGCCAGTCAGGGAGCTGATGGTCAAAAGACAACAGAGGTTATTAAGGAGATGGCTGAGGTATGTTGAAAACCTCAGGCCCATAGAAAAGGAGGAGATGGTTCAGGTATGTGAACCAGAGATTGGGATAGGTCTTGATGATGATGAAGAAGATGAATTGGGATCGTCTCGGGATCTCAAATACTTCCAGGAAGGCAGCGGAAGCATCTTACACTGCCAGGTGCGCGGAGATGAACATTTGAGACCATCTGAGGGTCTCATGGAGAATTCAATTCAGCAAGGGTTGCTGATGAAGATGGGATCGATTGATCTCATGGTCTGCCAGGGAAGCAACAGCGGAAGCGTCCCATATTGTCAGGTGGGCAGGGATGAGAAGATGAGACTATCTGTGGGTCTCAGAAACTCGGAAGTGAGTTGGAATCAGCCAGAGGAGCTGAGAGAGAAGATGAGACTGTTTGATAGTCTCATAAATTCAGAGAATAATTTAGATCAGCAGATGCAACTGACAGAAGAGGAGAAGGATCAGGATGGTATTCTGATGATTGGGGGAATTGGGATATTCCTACCATTTGCCCAAGAGGAGGAAGAAATTTGTGTTGCATATGGTGCAACAACAGAACAGTCACAGCTGGAGATGACTGTCAAAAGGAAATTGGAGTTGACAATGACTGTCAGGGAAGGAGAAGAATTGGAGTAGACTTTGGAAGCTGCCCAAGTAGGAGCGAAAGAAGAAGGAAATGAGAATGAACATTCTGAGGAATGGCTCAATAATTTCGGCTAGGAAGTTGAAAGAGCTGTAGCATTGGAGCTGACATCCGAAGGAGAAGAAAAGGATGATGAGCATTCTGAGAAATGGCTCAGCATTTTCAGCCATGAAGTTGAAAAGAATGCAACAGAGGAGGTTGCAGAAGCAGAGGAAGAAGAGACACACAACATTTGTTTTGTTGATCTGTGGGATCAGATAGAATCCTTGGAGGGAAGGGTAAAAGTGCAGGGAAGACACATCCAACAGGTGAAGTTGGAAACTGATCAAGAAGGCATGGGGGATCATAGCGATCTTCCCGATGGCCAAAAATTTTTGCAGCTGAGGAGACTGCATAAGCAAAACTAGCCATGGGAAAAACTGGACGAAGTGATAGAGGACATCAGAGAGTTGATGTTGAAGTCAGCACAAACTGCCAGCAAGGAGTAGTTGGGCAGAAGGAAAGAAGCAGCAGCAGCGGCAACAGCGCAGCAGAAGCAGCAGAATGGAGCTGATGAACAACTCCAAAGATTTGTTTGGGATCCAGGTGGATTTCCAACCCCTTATAGGGGAAGCACATGAGCAAGAGATCATGAATTTTGCAGCTGTGGAGTATGATGCAAGAGCATCTCTCCACGCAACCAGCCAACTAGCCAGCCACGTCAGCGCGCATGCATTCGTATGCTAAGAGGGAGGCGCAACCTCATTTAAAATTGTAATGAATGTAATTAAATATGCTTAGGCTGGTGAGCCATGAAAGCCGTGCCTTTGAGCAGGCGTTAGATAGGATCGGCTTTAATGCTAGATCGGCTGAGATCTAGTTCTGGATAGCAGACTAGACAGCCATTGATTGTAATTTAATAGAGTAGGTGAACCTAGAGGGAAGCGCTAAGAGCCCCTCAGGTAAAAGAGATTTGAGAGATCTCATTTTGAGTTAGGAAGAGTGATGTTGAGTTGTAGATCCGAGAGAGCTCAAGAACATAATTGTAAAGATGCAGGCATTGTTGCCATTGTTAATATAACAGAGCAGTTTTTCCTGCATTTTTTGTGTGTTAATGGATGCCTGCATGGTGTTCTCTTATATGTTTTGAATGTATGTTATGTGGGTGCATTTGCAGGGTTTGCTTGATTTCAGGTTGAGGTCTTTGAGGCTTCACACCAGGAGGGTGTGACAGAACGTTTAGGTTCTGATAGCCATGCACAGAGGATGCACTTCTGAACTCTGAGGAGTCAGACAGAGATGTGCTGAGGCATAGGACTGAAGTCAACAACTTAGGAAGAAGACATGTGAGGTTGTTGAACACCTCAGGAGGCAAGGATGTGTAGCTGAGGCAAAGTTGCAGACAGAATCACTGAGGATTATGTAGGAGCTCGGCCAAGTCGAGATTGAGCATACGCATGGGTTGCGTTGGAGAAGAACTTTGTTGAGAGTTTGAAGATAGAAGTCAGAATCTCTGAGGAGTTTTGAGAAGCTCTGCCAAGTGGGCATTGAGCGTATGTGTGCAAGGAGTACACAAAGGAAGGAAATATGTTGAGAGTACGGAGAAGACTAGAATCACTGAGGATTCTAAGAAGCTACGTCGGGTGGGCATCGAGCAAGCACATAAGTGCATGAGGACCCAGAACTGCTGAACATTCTGTGGAGAAGATACTCCGCCAGGAGGGTGTTGAGAAAGTGTGCAAGCAGGCACAGTAGAGGAAAGAACTCTTTGAGTTCGGGAAGTTAGAGGAAAGGTCCACTGAGGGAACTTTCACTGGGTTGCTGAATAACCAGAAGTACTCAAGAAGAGGCTTGAGTAGAAGGATAGCCAGGAGGGCATCCAGTTCATTCTCCGTCTGTGGGAGAAGGAAGAAAGACGAAATCCCCCAAGGGGTCTAAGTGGTTGTGAAAGCTCAGAAGGGATAGCACCAGTGTGTGCATAAGGAGACTCTGTGAGGAGTGTATGAATCGGGAGAATCCTTTGAGGATTCAAAGGAAGAAGCTCAAGAAGGGTAGCGTTCTCATACGCGTAGCGAGACTCCAGTCGAGGGGATCGCCGAGGAGGAAGAGCGCAAAGGTCGAAGCCTTTGGGGATGTGAAATTCTTCCAAGTCTGGGAAGGAAGCGCGACAGCTCAGGAGGAGCGATGACAACCGTCAGATCAGCCTGAAGAAGAGATCTGGATCGTCGAGGATATTTACGTCCAGGAGGAGCCACAATAGGTGGAAACGGCAACGAGGATCTGGGTCGTTCGTTTGGGAGCGGACGCATGTCACGAGATTACCCACATCGGGAACTCGGGCACTGGAGGTTGGAAGAGAGAGGCATGCAACTCACGAGTGGCGAGAATATAGCAGTTGTCCATCTGAGAGGACAGGTGGCAGAGATCAAGAGATCTCGCGAACTCGGAAGTTTACAAGGTAAAGGCCCAAGCATTTGGTACTCCGAGTCACGAAGACGCGAGGTGAGAGAAGGAGGATAACCATTGGATCTGGATCGCGGGAGGACCGTTGGATCCGCAAGTGGGATCATGCATCGGAACCTCGCAAGAAAAGACTCGAGAGTTTAGCATCGGGGATCGCGAGGTCGTGAGGGGCGATATCCCGGCAGCTGGAGGATAGTGTGGGCCATAACAAAGTGGTGAGTGAAATACAGGTGGCACGAATACCTCGGAATCTCACCGCGAGAAGTCCTGAAATACTGGCGTCAGGGTTAACGATCCTGCGAGGTGCGAGGTCTCGGCGAGATAAGAGACCGTTGAAAAGTCAATTCACATGCGCCTCGACACTTCGGCACATCGGGTGTCGAGAGTTGGAAAATCAAGAGCTTGGTGTAGTGAGTTGCGAGGTTGCGAGGGAGGTAAGGTCACGGTCGCAAAGGCGTGGTCATATGCGACCGGAGCTAAGCTCAGAAGGCCTCGCGCGTGAAAGGAGTTCATCGCAAATTGGGGATTCGAGAGGACTGTGACTCTCGACAGCGGGAACGCCGAAACCCCGAACCCCGATAGAGAATCGGCGATAACCACGGTCAAGTATTGAAGGCCGTGAGGGTGAGGAAAAGGACCTGTGGATCGGGTATTTGCAGCAGCGATTCCAACAGGAATCTAAAGAGCCGCTTTGGCTCTACAGAGGGGGAATTTAATCGATCCTGTGAGCAGGAGGTCAGGTAAAGAGACCCTACGGGGTGATGGGTTAGACCTCTCTGCATCAATACTTCAACATAATTACCTCTCTGAACAAAAATAAAGGAGGCATAAGAAGGCTCGACCATGACTCCCAATCCTTTCTTGATACCATCCAATCCCTCAACCATCAATTGCATTCACACCTAAAACAATTGTAGAAGAGGCCAAAACCAGGTGGATTCAAGACTTGATCGCTTGGGACACATGGGCCTTAGTAGAAGACTCCCACATTCACTCCAATTTTATCCTAGATCTAAATCTAACCTTTCTTGCCTTCATTCTGAAGGAATACAAGGTGGAACAACCCAACAAATTTCACATAATTTCCTCTGGAACATGCTTTATAGAATCATCACTAAAGTTGTCTATGTGGAGGGGAGGAAAATCTTGGATTGGGTTATCTTTTCCACATCATCATCCACTCTCTAAACATTTGCAAAACCCTCGGTATGATATTAAAATTAGATATGTATAAATCTTTCGATCAAATTATTACTTTCCCTTACCTTTCATTCTTACTTTTCAATCTCGTTCCACTACTCCCCTTCTTATACTTTCTCCCCCTCCAACAGTGTTAGGTAGAACAATCCCCCCTCGACCTTCATCTTCATCTTGATGGATGAACTTCCTAGCAGAGCCATCAAAACGATTTTGGTATAAAATAAAATGAATTCTTATGTGTTGACAATGAGGAGCATCCCATCTCCCATCAACAATTTGTTGATGACACTATGCTCATGGCTCAGTCTACAGCCAGAGAAGCCAAGGCTCAGTCTCAATTTTTTTTCTTTCACACTACCTCTATTATATAGGCTCACATCTATAGGATCCTTGGATTCCAAAGGATCTCTCTTCCATCAAAATATATTGGTTCCTTCTCATTGAAAATAGACGATGAAATTCATCATGGGAGGACCTTCTCTCCTGAATGAACAAGAAATTATCTAATTGGTCCTTCAGAGTGCTCAATGCATCATGACAACTGATCCTTCTCAAGTATATCCTTTAATCCATGCCTCTTTACTTGTTTTCATCCATGGTTTCTCCCAAAGCGATCCTGAAAGTTGTCTGAAATAGCCAAAGATCCTTTGTGTTGGGTGGAACATGCAAAGAAAAGAAATGGGATTTAGTCACTTGAACAAGCTCAATCTCCCTAATCTCAAACAAGGACTCATTCTCAAATATCCAAATCTCCCCAACTCATTCTATGGAGATAAAACATGGAAGAATTGACTGAAATCAAATAATACTCTATGGGCCCTCCTTTGGTGCAAGAAGTATTACCCTCTCATAGAGCCTCAAGACCTGATCATACTTTCGGGAAATTTTCCAAGCTCCTTAATATGGAACAATGTATGGAAAAATAAAGATATTATCCACACTCATTATTTTTGGGAAGACAAGGATGGAACCATTTCTTTATTTTGGGATGAAACATGGCAGCAACTTCCTCCTTTCCACCACAATATGGAAATTCTTTTGAATGGACGTGAGTAGAATTTTCAACTTCTTCTTCTATCTGGCACCGACTGATCTAAAAATGAAGAAGACTTGAAACTTGAATAAATATTGCAAGTGAAATGTTATGTGTTTTAAAGTAACCGGATCAATTTGCAACACATAATAAAGGATTACTTATGTAAAGATACACATAGACAGCAGCATAAAACATTGAACATCAGCACATAAACACAGCAACTTGATAAAGGAGTTCACCGAGCTCCGGGCTACATCTCCTGGTCCAGCTTCCAATGGATCATTATTATTAAATTTCTCAAAGTGCTCAAAAACATGCCTTACAATGCTCAAAATGACAAACAGACTGCTCCAATGGCTCTGCAGCGTCCCAAAACCCCTGTCTGAGCTCTTTCGGCACCTGAAACGGTCGAAAAATGAAGAAGATGGCCTTCTTGAAATCTCCCTCTTCAACTTTGTTGTCTCTGGTTCTACAAATCGCACCCTTGTCCTTCAAACCTGGTACACACGCTCATTTAAGCGTAAAAACTTGGCACTGGGCGCAACCGTGCCAACGGTGCAAACCGTAGGACAGTTAAGGCACCTCCAGCCACTAACCGCTTCAGCATTCCGTCATATGGCCCATGCGACCTTGGACTGGGCGCAAAAAGGAGTTAATCCGTTGAACTATGCAAACCGTTTGTAACTCCCGCGCAAAGTACAACCGCGCATATACACATGGTAATATGGTAAATGGCATATAA
>JZKD02S0248041.1:272743-296834 GCA_000966675.3 Picea glauca
GAAGGAGGTAGCTACAAAAAAATTTATCCCTTGAAGACAACATTTTACAATGATAAAATTGACATGAATAATTGGCTTCCAACAAGAAGTAAAAACACCAAGTCAAGAATCAAAACAGATGAGACATAAAGAAATCATTTATTTCATTCCAATTAGTCAAAAGAATCATTCTCTTTACAAAATTCCCTAAGGAAGTTTTGAACCAAAGTCAAATTTAGATGTCCTCGGTGAATCATACAAAAGGAATCACAATAGAAAGTAAAAAACTGAGCTTTAAAAGATGGATCAGCCTGCCACAGATTGCTTCCCACTTGACTCCGCATAATAGCCTTTTTCAGTCATGAAATTTAATTCTAGATTGAGTGTGGAGGCTTCAAATATGGTTTTCTATGACCTTCTAACAATGGATTTTGACTTTGTAACTAAACTAGGGGGTGTGGGTTTATTGGGGAGAAGCTTGATCAAAATATCCTTCAATGTCGAATCCTAATGAACTCTATCTCAAGTCAAGTGAAGAAGAATCACAAGGTCATGAGGAGAAGAGGTAGTGGAGTCTCACTTGTGGTTGGAAGAGACCTTTTTGTCGATCAAATATTAGATATGTTGGGGAATACCCTTGTTGGTAGATTCGTAGGAAGGAAATTTGGCATGGAACATATTAGGAGCTGGATAAGGCAAGTTTGGTTCCCTTGTTTGGGATATGATCCTACCTTTCATATCCTACCATGGGGATGGTTACGCTTCATTTTTCACTCTATGGAGGATGCCAATATGATATTGAAGGGTTCTTGTTTCCTGAACATTTATTTACTCTCATTGAAACCTTGGAACCCTTTGTTCAATCCTAAGGATGAATCCACTGGAAATACCCTGGCTTGGGTGAAATTACCAAACTTGTTGATCGAATTCTAGTCTAAGTTGGAAGTGTGAGTTATTGGGGATATGTTGCGAAAAATTATTCTTGTTGATGATGGTTTCTTGATGTGTCTAACTTTCTTAGTGGCAATGGTTTTGGCGGCAATCGATTTCAATAGAGGTCTATTTGGTTTGGAAAAGTAGAAGACATACTCATATCTTGGATTATTTGAACATCCCTTTCAAATGTGTCTGGTGTCATGAGTATGGTCATCTCTATAAAAATTATGTTAAACCTTCGATTAAGAAAGTTTCGAGAAATAAATTTAGGCCTTTATTTAAATTAGGGAGAGAATCATATGCTATGTCGGCCCCTATTTCGATGATGAAGAATCCTATTGATAATTTAGGAACTTTTGTTGGCTGGATTGTGCATGAGAGTCATGCAGTGGAACATCCCATTTATCTAGGGAACATGGTTATAGGAGATCTCTCAATACTATTAATCAAAGGCACGAGGCTGAGTTTATGCTAGGATTTGTTCAGTGGGGAGGTGTTGTTAGTGGTAGATGATTTCATCTCTTCTGTCTCTATCCTGATTACTTCAAAAGTGGCTAGCCAAGGACTGAAGGTGAATCACATTTCTAGTAAGTTCAAAATTTCTCCTTCCAAGCTTCCTTTTTCTAAAAACATGGAATCCATGGGGGAAAACTAAAGAGTTTCTGGAAATTTTCTTGGTTCCTATATGAGGTTTAAGGAGAAGAAAAAATCCTCCTTGGTCCATCTTACATCACAAGATCACTCCGGTTATTTTTCTCTCCCTCTAGATTTTATGGACCTCGCTAAAGATTATGAGCCATCCTTTCTTTTGCAACATACTCCTTTGGTGGGACCTATGGTAGATACCTCTTCCTCTCAATATAGGGGTGGTGGTCATTACTATCTGTGTCCTTGAAAGGGGTCTTTAACCATAGATTCATCCTATTCTAGAGGGTTGGGAGTTGATTCTATGAAAGTGTTGGGGATTTCAATAATGGGAAGGAAATCATCCCCTTAAACGGGCTCAGGAAACCATTGTAAAGGACGTTAAACAAGGTTGACAAATGATAATAATTGGGGCCCTTAGATCAGGCCATGTCCCCTACCCTATTGCTCCATGAATATTCTCTCTCTTAACATACGAGGGTTGGGGGGTGTTTTTCCCACAACAACTTCCCCTTCATTTTGAACCAAATTAAGGGGCCCCCTATTAAAGTTTGAAATTGCTTACTATTTTTACTTTAGTTTTAAGTCTTGACCTAAGGTTTTATGGTTATACAACTTACTATTTTTTTATCATGATTATTGTTGGCATTCTCATTTTTCTATTTTTTCCTGTTTCGGATTAAGTTTTGACCTTCTTTTCTTTTGAATTCATTTCATGATTATATTTATGATGTGTTCTGATCAACAATCCATTTACCCAAACTCCATTTTGACACACACACTAGTTCACCTTGTGAAATTAAATGTTATAAATTTTGCTTCACTTAGTTACATCATTTCCTAATTTTGAGTTCACCATCATCCTCTACTCGTCAAGATCTTTCCGGCAATATATTTTTTTTCTCATTCTGAGTTCAGAACACAAAATTCGGATTAAGTTTTGATCTTCTTTTCTTTTGAATTCATTTCATGAATATATTTATGATGTGTTCTGATCAACAATCCACTTACCCAAACTCCATTTTGACACACACACTAGTTCACCTTGTGAAATTAAATGTTATAAATTTTGTTTCACTTAGTTACATCATTTCCTAATTTTGAGTTCACCATCATCCTCTACTCGTCAAGATCTTTCTGGCAGTATATTTTTTTCTCATTCTAAGTTCAGAACACAAAATTACCACCAGAAGTTTTTGTACTATCATCATTTTCTGCCAAATGATGTGTCTCTTAAATCTTTTTGTACAATAATCATTTTCTGATAATGTGGCAGATGATGTGTCTCTTAAATCCATGTGTCATTATAAAGGCATTATTTTTGTAATATCATCATTTTTTGATAATGTTGTAGATGTAATGTGGCATGTGGGGCCATGTGGTCCCACCTAGTCATTTTTAAGCTCTGAATCTGAGTCATATCATGACACCTCATTTTTCTTTATTCGTATCTGAATATGGGTCATCTCTTATCACTTTTGTTTCTATTGATCCCAAATTCCCGGGAAAAACATTAACATGAGCTCTATGTTCTATGCTTATTTTGGCTTCGCAACCAAATAACCATGGAGAAAAAAAATATTATAAACACGTTGAAATATTTTTCCTTGGTACATGTGGCATAAAGAATTAGCATGTAAATCAACGGTTCATAATTGATCTAAGGGAGAAATCAATTGTTGTTGAGCGTCCATTTCAATAAGCCATATATCAAGTTTTAAGTGTTCCAATTAAGAAAGATATGGCTCGTTGGAAAGCTGGGGAAAGCTGGGGATGTGAGGAACATTTTGGGGAAAATATTTTTGCAAATTTGATAATAAAAATGATCGAAATTTTTAGTTTAAGAAATACCCACGAATTTGATAAAAACAAAAGGCCACGAGATTACATAAAGAAAAGAGGAAAAGGTTAAACTTAACACTCATATTTATTATTTAAATTCATCTTACATGTGATTATATTTATAAATTGATTTGATGTTGAAATTTTTGATTGATTAGACCCATTTCATTTAAGTTTCCTAGATTTTGTAAATTATGCAAATATTTGGGTTATACGAAGGAAATAATAATAAAAAGAATAAGTTTAGAAGTCAAAGACTATGACAAAATAAGATAATAAAGATCTATTCTAGATAATAGGATTTTATCGAAAGGCCAAAGATATTTCCATGTTTATTTTTATGATTTATTAGTAGGATTTCATTGAATTTTGCTTTATATATTTTAAATTGTACATGTATGGATCTAAAATAATATGAAAGCAATTTTTTTCCACGCCACCTCCTTTGTCATGTCATTTTTTTCCACGTGGATTATGCATCCTTCCAGCTAGTTTTTTACCCAGTCCTGGTAGCAACAGAAATAATCGTTTAAGCCATTCATTTGGTAGGTTAAACAGACGGTTAAGTCGTTTATGGTTACTTATAGATAGAAGATCCAAAGCTAGCAGCAGTAAGACCAGCAATAACACCATCATAAGTAACACAGAAAGAAGAGGCATAATAAGTAACACATGCAACTTACCTTTCCACTAGTGGTATATCTGGCAACAAAAGCAGGGGTTGTAGAACAAGTAGCAGAAGTTGGTCGACACACGCTCTGCCTCGTGATTACAAGGGTCTGATACGTGTTCTTTACACGTGGCAGAAGACACATGGGTGAAGTATTTGCTTACGGGTCTTTCTAGTGTACACATAAGCGTCTTGTCGGATTAAACTCTTCGCCTTGTCACAAGTTTCATGTGAAAAATAAATTGCATTATTATTATTATTGTGGTAGTAGAAAATGAATTGAATAATTTGGATCGCAGTACAAGGAAGATAAACTAACAATTTACTTGCATTTATTTCACTGCAACATTCTACTATTGTTGCAGCAATAAGAGGTTCATTTGCATAGAGAATTACATTTTAGAGAAATGTTTTAAAACAATTTAAAGAAAAAAAAAATGTATAATGTTATACCTCGAGAATAGTTACAAATGTTTTGGGTCAAACTTCAAATAAAATAATATGTGGTCAATAGCATATTGAATGCTATATATATATATATATATATATATATATATATATGGCTTTTTAGATTGATTATTTCAAATTGGATCAATATAAATTGATTTCAACCCTTTTGGTGGCAACTAAGCCCACAGACCAATGGATATCACTACCCCAAATGAGAGTGAGTCTAATTGAAAATTTCCATTCGGTGATCCTCCCTTGTTGTTGTTGGTAGAATTTTTTAGACCATCAACAGGGGGTCAAGCCAAGAATTTGGCCCTAAAAAAATTGGTGGAACTTGATCGGCCTAGCATTATTCTAATATGGGAATTTAAAGGAAAGGGAGACCTATTGATATTTGAATTGAGAAAGGTTTTGAGTACTTAGGAATTTCTTTTGTTTGATTATGAGGGCTTGTCTAGTGGGATAATTACAATATATAACCACACCATTACCTTTATTAACTATTTTTATATGTACTCAGGTCTATGTATAGAGGTATTTAGAAAATAATTGGGCTTATAATTTACTCTACTGAATGTTTATGTCCATTATGAGGAAAAACAACAATTCTAGGATAAGTTGCTTAATCTCAAATATTTGAAGTCTGACAGACTTATCATGGGGGGAGATATGAATTTCACCATGAATAGAAGAGAGGTATGGGGGAATAGTGAAAATGTAGAACATCTTGTTGATTTTTTTCTTAATTGGTTTGAATCAGGTGGACTTGTAGATGTGGAACCTCTAAAACTCATACCTACCTAGATAAATAATAAGCTTGGAAATGATGGTGTCTACAAAATACTGGATAAATTTGTGGTTAATAACATGGTGTTGCAAAAGGTGACAAAATACAGGTCTTAGATATGTCAAAGTAGGTGTTGATATAACTTCCTTATTTTACTTGAACTAGACCATGAAAAACCTAGGTTGATTACTCCTTTAATTTTAATATAGGATGGATAGTAAAGAAGGATTTCATACATTTTGTTAAGGATGATTGGATATATTATGATCCATATTTGGATTCTTCATATTGTGATCATTCCATTATGGAATTAAAATCAGTTAAGGAGAAAGTGCTAACCAGGGAAAGGGAGAGATATAGGACTAGGGATTCTCAAGTATTTGAAGTGGAGAAGGAATTGGAGAATTTGATTTTTGGCCTAGAATTTGGTTCTTCTGGAGAGGACTCCTTAATCAGGTTGAAACAACTTGAGAAAAAAAGGTCAAAATTACTTTTGGATAAAGGCATGGATTGGAGAATTAAAAGAAAGGCCATCTAGTTAGATTTTGGGGATGGTAACACTAAATTATTTCAATCATATGCCAATAACAGAAGAAAAATTTATACAATTTGGGAATTCTGGGATCATGGAGGAACAAGGGTTATAGTATTTGAGGATTTTTTTGATATATATGTCAAGAATTTTGAAGGGATCTATAAGAAACAAAATAGGGATAACCCTGCATAGATATTAAAAGTAATATCCTTCTTCCCTAGAATGATTAATGAAGAGTACAATGAGAATCTACACAACCTTGTGACTAAGGAGGAGTTGAATTCAATTCTACATTCCTTCAAGAAGGATAGGATCCCTAGACATGATGGGTGGTTAGTGGATTTTTATATTGATCTCTTTGATCTATTGGGTGTGGACTAGTTATTGAGAGTGGCGGAGGAGGTGAGAAGATTTGATAGAATTGATGGAAAAATTAATGCTACTTTATAGCATTGATCCTTAATTTGGACTTCCTTGAAATGTTTGAGGGGTTTAGACCTATCTCAATCTGTAATTATTCATATAAGATTATTTCTAAGGATATTGCAATAATATTGAATCCAATTCTATAATATTACATTTCAATGGAACAATTTGTCTTCCTTAAAGGAAGACAAATCCATGAGGCCATTGATACAGATCAAGAGGGTCTACACTCTATTAAGCTTTCATATTTTATTACATCAGTAGTTAGATTAGATTTATCAAAGGAATATGATAGTGTATCTTTGTTGTATCTTTGATTATTTCTAATTAACATTTGTTTTTCCTTTCCTTTAGTCAGGTGGATTATGTGTTGTGTCACCACTACTTCCTTTTCAATCTTGATAAATGAAGTTGCTTCAAAAAAATTCAATCCTACTAGGTGTCCTCGATAGGGTTTCCTCCTATATCCTTATATTTTCCTCCTTGTGGCATAAAGACTTAGTATATACATGCTTCAGGATAGGAGGTTGAATTTAATTCAAGGGGTCTGGATTGGAAGGGAATCCCTGTCTCATTTTTTATTTGTAGATGGTGTTATTGTTTTTAGAATTGGTTCTAATAGAGAGGGATCCCACTTATAAGAGATAGTTCAATTATACAATAAGGATACAAGGATGGAAGTAAATGGTTCCAAGTATGTTTTATTTACTTCAGGTATGAATGAGGATCAAAGCCTTGAGTTTGAAAGATATTTTCCATGTCATCATTTGGACCTAAATGAGGGTATTAAATATTTGGGTTTTACTCCTAAACCTAATTGTTATGGGAAGGTAGATTGGTGGCGATTGGTCTCCAAAATTGAAAAATGAATTTCACTATGGTGCAATTAGTGGCTATCAATATGGGGGTTATCGTTATTAGTAAAATAATTCATGGAGGACATCCCTATTTACTAGCATACTCTTGCTCATATTCCTAAAGGTATATTAGAAAAAAAAAATGGATATTCTACTATAATTTTCTCTGGCAATGCAATAGTGAATACAAAGGGACACATTAGTTCAAGTGGAAGAAATTGGTAGCTCCAAAATCCTTAGGGGGTGGGGATTAAAAAAATCATCTCTTTGGTCAATCCTTTGCAGCTAAGTCTTTGTGGACTTTCTTTACAAAGGATGGCCTTTGGAGTAAGATTTTTATCCAGAAGTACATTTCCCTGAGATCCTTGATTGACTGGATAAGGAAACAACATAAAATTATCTGACATGTCCAATCAATGGAAGTCCCTAGCACTAGCCTTCCTAGTCATAGGCTCATTTTTGTCTTGGCGATTCGAAGACAAGTCCTAGGTTAGGATTGGGGTCGATGCTATTATGGGATGTACTAGGGACACTTTTATTCATGACGCTCTTATGCATCATTTATAGTTGATTTGGAGAATAAATATCTTTACTTAATTGAAAATCATATTGAAACATCCTTTTGGAAACAAGGTTGGATGAGCTCTGTTTATTTGAGATTAGATGATGACTTTGCAATTTCTTATGATATATTTATCTTTGAATTACAAATAGCACATACCCGACTCAATGAGAATTCAAATGAGATTATTTGTCGATTAAATAAGAAGGGAGGTTCATATACCACAAGTGATCCAAATGGATATCGGTGGCCACCCACCTATTCCACTGGCTCAAAACATGGGTTTCCACCTTGGCACTTTTTCTACGGTTTTTCGGGTCATGAACTTTCGGGGTTGTGTTGAGGCCCTAAAAGAAATTGTTTTGGGCTCGGTTGTGCCTAGCATGAGACTGTAGGAATATTATAGGTCGAACATAATGTGTTTTCCTTGGCCAAACCTTTCTAATGAGCTATCGTGCACCCCAAACAAAGATCGTATGCAAATGTTATGCCCTTGGGAAGTTGATGTATCAACTACCCCCATCAGGGCCTGCAAACCTTTTGGTGTTTCATCTTCTAGGGTTAGGGTTTTTTATTTTCTTTGTGTTAAGAAGGAATCTAGAGCCTCATTATAAACATCATCTTCTTTCAAATGAGTTTATCCATCACATCTCTTCTCAGAGATAAGCTTCCACCATTCTAGAAAGTCCATTCACTCTATATTTTTACAATTTCTGTACATTTCTTTCATTAATAAAAAAAATTGTGCATTATTGTATCTTTGTGTTTATGGAAATATATCTATGTATTTACTTATTATATTTCCTCCTTCATTTTGTTCTCAAAATAATATAGATCAGTGGTATCAGAGCAGGATACTCCTTGTCATTTCTTAGTGCATGTCCCTGACAAGGTCAAGATATAGAGAGTTGGGTCTCGAGCTAGTTTCTCTTGAGGAAAACCGCTCTCTCCATCCCAAGAGGCCTCCCATGGTGGAAGAAAAGAGAGACAAGGGAGAAGAATATCCTATCAAGTTATTTCTTGTAGAATCCCTTGCAAAACAAAGGAACGAGATGTTGGAAATTTTTTCCCAAATCCTTCAACGATTACCAAAAATAGCAAGCGCATCTTCATCAAGCCTTCTCTTTGGAGACGCTGCCCCATTCAAGGTACACATTAATTTTGATATTACGATATTTGAAGGTCATATAGATGTCGATGCTTTGGAAAAGTGGTTAAATCTACTAGAAAGTTATTTATGTGTCCACAATTTTTTTGATAGAGAAAATATCATATTCGCGATCCTTAAGGTTGTCCCCCATGTCAAACATTGGTGGGAAACTTACTGGGAGAAAAATTACATAGAGGAGTCTAGAATATTTGGGGTTGAGGCCACTTGGGATTTTTTTATGGATGCGGTCAAGGAGAAATATTACCCTGTTGGAAGCTATGAAGACTAATACATGAGATGGAATACGCTGCATCAAGAGAGGGTCCAAACAATGTCAGAGTTAAAAAATATCTTCCATACATTGCGAACCAAGATGGGTATCAAAGAGTCTGAGTGGAATATGATTCTAAGAGACCACAGGGCTCTACAAAGGTACATCCAAACCGAAATGGAGTTTCTAGACATCTCATCACTGGGATCCACTTATTTATATGCTGTCAAAATTGAGTAGAAATTTAAGTAGCAGAACAAGCAAGAATTTGGGTCAGCAAATCCACAACAACCAAATTATGGTAAAGGAAACCCTAACTCATAGAACATTCAAAATCAAGAAAACCAGTACAAGACACAATAAAAGAAGGGTATTTGGAATACGAAGAAGAGCAGTGGGAAGTGGTGCGACTTCCACAAAATCCCTTGGAATATCAGCGATGAATGTTGCTCAAAACAATCATTGGTTGTCAAGCTCAAAGAAACAGAGTTGAGCCCCGACTTGGACTTTGATTCAGAAAATAATGAAAGGAAATAGATCATTGATGAAAAACCCATTTCTACTATCATGACCACAACAATCCAATCGAAAGAACCAAAGGATCCTAAGGAGGGGGAGCGCCTCTTCCATTAACATATGTTGGTGAAGGGGATCTCACTACATTTTATTGTTGATAGAGGAATCCAGAAGAACCCAATATTATCATAGGTCATCAAGCATTTATATTTTCTGACAATGTCAGACCTGCAACCATACAAAATAAAGTGGCTTCGTTAGGGTCAAGATCTTCGTGTCAGCCAAAAGTGTCTCCTGTCCTACGACATCAAGACCTTCAAGGATGAGGAACTGTGTGATGTTTGCCCACTGGAAGTATGTGATGTTTTGTTATGCCAGACACATATGTGGAAGAATCACATTGTTTATGAGTCTCGACCCCGTAGTTTCATTGTTACTCTAGGGGGTCATCTCTACAGGATATCGAAGGTAGTTTTGACTACTGCCTCGGAAAAACAATGTCACAAAGTAATATCTCATACCATAAAGTTTAGCCTCTTCACGATATGTTCATAAGGTGAATAGAAGGACACTGCAACCATTGTAGCCTCAGCCCAAGACCTTTCTATCCCATAGAAGCAGATTGTATAAGGGAACAAAAATATTGGCGCTTTACCTACGGGGGTGCTTCCACACTGTCCAATCAAGAAAAGTTATAAAAGAGCCCTTCATACTCCTCGTGTTGCATATTCACTGACAAATTACTCCCACACTTGGGCATATCATGCAACTATATTGGTTGAATGGATCCAACCCCTCTAGCAACAAGTTCATAAAATCCTTCAACAAGCTAAGCAAGACAAATTCTGTAGCAAGGAAAACAACTCGCCAAGGTTCAGATTCAACAAAAGTTTCCCCATCTCCCACGGGAACTTGACATAAGTAATGGGGACCATTACTTCCTAAGAAGGAAGGATTTATCCAAATGGATATTAGTGGCCACCCACCTATTCCACTGGCTCAAAACATGGGTTTCCACCTTGGCAATTTTATACGGTTTTTCGGGTCCTGAACTTATGGGGTCATTTTGAAGCTTTAAAATACATTTTTTGGGGCTCAACAATGCCTAGCATGTAGCTGGAGGAAAATCTTAGTTCAAACAAAAAAACATTCCTCATCTAGACCTTTCCAACGAGCTATCATGCACCCCAAATGGATATCATATGCAAAAGTTACGCCCTCAAGAAGTTGATATATCAACTACCCCCATCAAGGCCCAAAAACCTTTTGGTGTTTCATATTTCAAGGTTAGGGTTTTTTATTTCTTTATGTTAAAAAGGAATCTAGAGCCTCATTATAAACAACATCTTCGTGTGAATGAGTGTATCCATCACATCTCTTTTAAGAGATAAGCTGCCACCATTCTAGTGAGTTCATTCACTGTATTTTTATAGTTTCTATACATTTATTTCATTAATAAAAAAAATATGCATTATTGTATCTCTTTGTTTCTGGCAATATATCTTTGTATTTAACTTATATATTTATGCCTTCATTTCGTTCTCAAAATAATCTGGTTCAACAATACTTGGATATCATGCACTATTCTCTCATGAAGATGAGGCCATTAGTTGGTAGTGAAAATTTCTATGGAAGGTGAAGGCACCTCCAAAAACAAAGTTTCTCATGTTGCTTGCATTATCAAACATGGTATTGAATTGGGATCAATTAAAAAAAAGATGCAAGATGCGACCTAGTATATGTACTTTATGCAATAACCATGATGAAACAAATTCCTGCCTCTTTTCACATTGTTCATATTCCATTCAATTTTGGCGAGAGGTTGAAGGGTTAATTGGTTTCTCCTCTCTGTGACAAGGTTTATAAATTTAATCTTGTTTCTAATATTCATTTACAAGGAAGGATTTGAAATGTATTAGATATGTTCCTCATCTTGTTTTATAGGGAACTTGGCTTGCGAGAAATTCCTCCTTGTTCGAGGACAAACAAATTCCTACTTTTCAATTATTCACCCGATTGATGGGCTTACTTCCCTTTAACAAGGAGAATCCTAAGTACAAGGCTCCTAGGATTTTAGGAGACTTTCAGGTGGACAAAAATACTCCTTAGGGATTGTCGAGGATAAACCATGATTGTTGGTCTTGGATTTACATTATATTTTTCTGAGTCACATTATTTTATCTTCAAATAAAATGTGGGAAGGGGGACAAATAATATTGGAGAATTTTGTGGCTTTGTTTTATATGCTTAAGAACTTTTTAGGTTCTTTGGGATTCCCTTCTAGATATTAACTAGAAGAATGACCAGTTTCAGGTAAAAAATATTGGACTACTTACTGTTGTTGAACAACTGAAGAAAATTTCCATATTTTTTCATGATATCAAGTTTTCTCATATATTCATAGAACACAATTAGGCTGCTAATAAGATTTCTAAGGAAGGATTGGAGATTTTGGAGAATCAATTTATAATTTTTGAATTTCATGATCGACAACTCACTATCTATAGATAATCATTTCTCAATTATTTCTAAGATCCCTTTTTTAAACAAATATGTAATATGTTAGTTTTGGGAATTCTATGAAAGTTATATTTTCACAGTTTTTTTTGGTTGGGGGATGGGCACTTGATAACTCTACTTTTGTCAATCCTAGTACCCTCTAGAAAGGCCATTTATAAAACAGTGTTTGGAGCACCTTGTGATTGTATATTTAATTCTACTTGAATAAGAAATATGTTTTTTTCCTTGGGAAAAAATTGTTTTTGAAAATTATATGTGTAGCTTTGAAATAATTATTGTGAATAAAGGTCACTTGTAATTTTTTTTTTAAATTTGCAAAGACAAACATACAATTATAAGAAAAATGACATATTAAACAAGAAATTATTATTTTTAAATAAATATGGTTATAAAAATAACATAATTCTCTACTAATTGTCTTTTTTACTATATAGCAAAAACGCCATGTAGGAGTTTTGAGTAATTCAATTTTAAAAATGTGTAAAAAATCAAATTTTCATTTACACATTCAATCAAATTGTGTCATGACTTCATGGATCCACCCTAAACACCTACTAGGTTGAGGGATTAGGTGATTTGCATCTTGGTGCCTTACATTGGGTTTGTTTTTTGGCATCCTCAAACCAACCCTTTGGAATGCCAAGTGTTAAAAATAGCTAACATGTTTTTCTAAAACAAACTTTGCATATAGATTTCCCCAAAAATACATATAGATTTCCCCAAAAGTATAATGCAATTTCCTTGTTTTTATGTGGTGGGTCATTGAAAAATGTGTACTATATATCCATCCAATTATCAATAAATGGTTGATAAGTGAACCACTTATAAAAATATGAGTTCTACCAAAGAGATGATATCACCCCAAGGGGGGCATATGTGCAATTAAATGTATATGTAACTCGGTAATTGTATCTTTTTTTTCGAGAAAAAATCGTAACTTATATTCCATAAAAATGAAGATACAATCCAAAAGTGCAAAAGCGCATACAAAAATAGCAAGTTTCTAGATCTGGGTCTATCCCATTTTTCACTGAAGTGAATCAGAAACCATCAAGCTTTAAGCCTGTATTTCAAAAAAAAATACCAAAAAGGCTAGAAAAAGTAAGACCATTTTACATATCGTAAAACTTCCCTTCCCAATTTGAAATAAAATCCCCATCTGCAAATTCCTCCACCAGAAACACATTTCATTCAAGGATAAAGAATCTTTGGAGGGGGTATATGTAATATCATTTAATTCTCTGAATATATGCATAAATTGAATCTGGCTAAAAAGAATAGATAATATTTTCATCCGTTTTCCAATTTGCAACATGTCTAGATGTACAAGTTATAATGTCCCTATCATCCAATGAATACATATCTTTGAGTCACCAAAAACTTGTAGTGTTTTCACATTTCTATCCACAATAGATTTTAAAAGTAAACAAAGGGCATTGAATTCTACAACATTATTGGTCCCAACCCCAAATTTGTCTTTCCAAATAGATCATGAGATTCACAAAAGTATATAATGAACCCTATCCCGCAAGTGTTTTTTTGTACCTTAAGGGTCCCTGTCAAAATAACCCCAAGGCCATTTCTTGTTCATGTGAATCAAATTTATCACCCTTCCTTTATTCAAAGAATAAGAAACATTATAAGGTTGTAGACGAGTGAGATATTTCTAAGAAACTTTGAATGTGGAAGTGAAGTTTTTTCAAATATACCTAAATTTTGTACCAACCAAGTGCCCCGCGAAACTAGTATAGGAAATACTCGCAATTCCTTCGACGAACTACCTGTAAAATATTCTTTAAAGCAATCTATAAACCCATCCTTTGACCACATAGAAGCCACCCCTAGTTGAAGACCAACCTCTTTCTAGACTTCCGAGTAAATAAACATTCTAGAGAAAGATGATAGTTTGTCTCAGTCGCTTGTTTTCACAGGTACCAAAGTCTCGGCCCTTGTTTACCTCGTTTTTGTAACCAATCCCATATCATCACCCTCTCCAAAATAAAGAAAAAAAAAATCCCATTAATTTTCCACTTCTTTTTATACCAGCATTGAATATTACCCTCACATGTCTCAAGCGTGGCTTGATACCCAATTTTAGTAGAGTACTGACGGCCTAAATGGTTGGTATACCAGACCAATTTGTCCTCATTACTCGATAAATGAATCTGAGCCTCTTTTATACTTAAATTATTACGGGACCAAACCAAAGTCCAAGTGACATCCAAACCTAGGCCAATTGTCGTATGCCAACCTTGCTGCCAAATAGTTGTAACTGTAGGATCACCAAGTTCGTTCAAAATAAAATTACCTGTCTCCCATAGTGAAGAAACTAAAGCCTCAAGTAGAATAATATTCTCCACACATCCAACTATGGCATCAGTGCCAACTCTCACTTGTTTGTTGTTAGCCACTTTCTATGATAGGAACCTCCCTACTACATGAAATGTAAGCATCATAGCTCTTCATTGATTGGAGACATTTGTAGTATTTTTCCACCCCAAATGGAAATCCAAAACAAACTTAGGTACAATATATCTATCAATAATAAATAATAATATGCATCCATAGGCTATCTCGTATCAAGAAAACTCATAGTGATTTGGCATTCAAAGCACAACCAAATATTTAAACTTCTTTCAACCCCCATCCTCTCATATGTTTCTCTTGAAAAGACTTTTCCAATTTTTCAAGTGTGATTATTTATAATCAAAGCTTCCCTTCCATATAAAATTAAAACAACTTCCTTATGCAACATAAAATTCCTTTCTGGATGAGGGCCATCAATATCAATATACAAGAACTAACTTGATATTCCTCTTAATAAGAACTAACCTTCCACCTCTAGAAATCCACCAATTACACCAATGATTAATTTCCCATTCTATCTTAGAGAGTAACCAAGACCAATATGATGTTCCATAATTTTTGGGTTTTAGCATAAAACCAAGGTTTTTGATCCCTTCACCCAAATCTTGCAATGGAAAATTGAACAAGTTTGAAAATAAATTCTTGAAACCCTCCTCATTTTTGGAAGGAATATCATGGATATTCCCACATTGATGAAAATTCTCGTTGCATCATAGAAAAGGATCAAAATATCCTTCAAAATCTGACCTTTAGTTGTTGTACAAAAAAAAAAAAAAATAGTACATAATTTATGAACAACAAATGAGTTAGTTTTGCATGTCTCCCCATCTTGATCCCTTGGAAGGAATTCACCCACTTTGCTTCAACAATTGCACGACTAAGACCATATTCTACCAATAGGAAAATATATATCGAAAATGAGTATCTTTTTCTAAGACCATGGACCAATTTAAAGAATGAAGCTCCCACTCCATTGATTAAAACAACAAAGGATACTATAGTGACTCAAGACATAATCCATTTTACCAATGGAAGCTTGAACCCAATATGTAGAAGTAGAATTCAAAGATAAATCCAAGATACCTTATCATAGGGCTTGGAAAGATATACTTTGATAATTGAGATAGGACATTTATGGGTTTTTATAGTGTAAATACCATCTTGCACCGACTCATTGGTTCATGGTTAAGCCTACCCTTAAGAAACACAAAATTTATCCCGAAAAAGGATATTCGACAAGATCATTTTGATTATTATCGCAATAATTTTTTCAAATATCTTATAAAGATATTTGCAAAGTGCAATAGGTAGAAAATCATTAAAGGAATAAGGGTAGTCTTATTTAGGGTTGACAACAATGCAAGTAGAGTTGATGTTGTGAGACATCTTACCTGAGGGGCATATCTCTTCCACCACTCTAAGAATATCGACCCTGATGAAATCAATGAAATCCCCAAAGAAATGTGTAGTCCAACAATCTGGCCCTAGAATTTAATCTTTACTAAACATTGAAATGACTGCCCTCAATTCCTCCTTGGACACTTCCCTGAAGAGTTCTCGATTTTCCTCCTTGTCTATTAATTTAGGAAAAAATGATATTAACTTCAACATTTATCCCACCTTTTCCTATTATGATACCATGAACAAATCCTTAAATTTATCGACCCCCAAAGAGGCCAAAGACGAGAACCGCATTTTCCTATTCCCCTAAGAATCCTTTAGCTCCCAAATGGTATTAAAAATTTTCATGTAGCTAGCAAACTTTTGAAAATACTTTTGTTTTCATCCCTCGCTTCTAACCAAAGAGCCCAACTCTCAAGTCTCCACGTATTTTCTTGTTCCAATGGAATAATATATATCTTAGATTCCATAAAACGACAAATATCCAGATCAATAGTGGACCCATTTCCCCCTTGCATTAGAGTATACAAATTTTCAAGATCTTCTTCCAAATTCCTAAGTGCAAGAACATTTATCTTCTTGCATTCCCTATCCCAAGAAACAACCTTTTATTTTATCATACGTAGGCTTGTAATGAACTGTGTGCTAACACACTCATTAATAAATTCTTGATATGGTGTCCAATTTCCTATGATAATATTATGGAACTCATCCAATTCACCCCCTCTTGAATTATATTTAAAAGGTGCTCCTGGATTACCATATGAGAAACCTGGCTCAATAAATATAGGAGTATGGTATAAAAAACAGATAGACCCTACCCAAGATTGATATGAGACCACTTATTGAAGAAAAAAATTATGAACAATAAATGGATCAATTTGTTTTTATACTTCCTCCACACCACTCCAATTATTACACCAAGTTGGTCGCGTTTGAACATGTTCCACATCAACCAAACCTACCAATTCCAATTTGTCTTGAAAAAATATATCCAACTTATCTTCTCGACCCAAGGCCCCCCAAATGTCATCCCTATTGATAGTAAAGTTGAGGTCATCTCCAATAATTAAACTATTTGACCTCATACAATTAATAGAAAAACCATTCTCCCAAAAGGTTTCCTTCCCTTCATACGGACCATATAGATTGAGGAGATAGATAGTTATGTCTATCTCTTTACAATATAATTCAATGAAAATACCTAAGGATATAGAGAAATAGTTTATAAGAACACAATTTGACAAAAATCCCATGATAAGACCTACAGAATGACCATCCGCATCCATTCCTAAAAAACCCCAACCTGGAAAGAGATTTTGTAGTTCTGAAATTATAGACTCATTAGGACCCATTGACTCCTAAATTAACATCTGGACAATCCACATCGACTAATATTATTTAGGATATTTTTTTCCCTCCCCCCAGGCTACACATGTTTTCTAACATACTTATCATGGGTTTCCCATCTTTGGGGAAAATCCTACTCTAAGGACCCCCAAAATAAGCTTTTGCCTCCTTTGAGATACTTCATGAGATGCACATCCATCTGTATGTTTAAGGGAATATTTACACCCTACTTTCAAATGGCACACCTTATTTATCGCATTGGTCCCCAAACCCCCTAAAATACCTTGGATACAAAGAGAGCTACGTGGTATAAGAAACTATGGCTCTTGACCTGAAGAGATAGACAACAAACCATTATAGGTTCTTTTTTAGGAAATGGGAGGAAGAATGGAGAGATTATTAGAATCACTCTTCAAATATAACAAAAAAGGATCAAAATTTTGTCCCTTGGGAAAGACAATGGGAGATACCTTCCCTTTCGATAGACATGCACTTGAATCACTCCCACACTCATTCAAACTATTACAAGAAATTACAAGAATAGGAGTAGGATTCAAATTTTGAGAGACCTTTTTACCACTGATACAAGGGTCTCTTGCACTTGTGTTATAAATAACTTCCATGTTTCTCCATTATGGGTACAAGGGCTCGATATCTTCAAGTGGAATCTTATGAACATCCCTCAGCTTTATAACCATGTTATCCTCAACCTTTTGTGCAGGAGATTCTCCATAGCATGATTATGCACAAGCATGTGGTTTTGCAAAACAAAAACAATGACCAAAGGTACCTTTTTCCAACTTCGAACTCTCATTCTCAAATTATCTAACCATTGGCAGGGAATGAGGTCAATTGACATTCACCCTTGGAAATGCATATCCCGGTGACAATATTCAAAAGTCTAATTCACATTCTACGAGTAAATGTCCCACCTTATGACAACATGAACAATAGAATGGAAAATTAAGGTAGTCAAAAGTATAAGTATATGAATTATCCCCCATTACGAGGTCCATTGATTCATACAACCCCTTCCTTGTATCCAACGCAACTAAAATTTGAGCAATGGAATGAAAATTACAAGTTTTATAACTTATGTCTAAGGTAATATAGGTACCCAATACTTCAACGATAGCTTTTAATCTAGTATCAGACCAGAATTCTAATGGTATTTGGGAATTTTTATCCACGTTGGCATAGTAGATAAAAATTCCTCCCTAGCATTGAAAAGTGGGTTCCAAGGTTTGGCACACAACATGTGGTGGTTCCAATACCAATGTTCGACTAGGATTGAACTAGCATATGCCTTATATCAAAAGATAAACCCATTCAAGTTGCGAGAGAGTAAGTGAAATATTGGTATATAATCGATAATTGTATCCCACATTGAATCCATCCAGTTGTTAACCGAAACCATAGACATGCACCTACCAAAAACATTTCACACTAAAGCTCTTCCCTCCGAATCATAAATTTGAGAAAACTTCAAGTCTTCCCCCACAACTAAAGAAACTCCTCCCCCATGCGACTTCACAACTTTTCTATGTTTCTTACCAGATATCAATATGCAACCCCCTTTATCACTAATACCCTATTGATCACCCAACTTAATTTTGTTGCAAACAAACTCATTTTCCACCTTCCCAACTAAACAATGTTCTCTAACCAACGAAGATCCTAAGATGATGGGATTATTTTCCAAAACTCCTTGGAACAATGTGTCTCGTGTTAAAGGAATATTATATGATACATCCCTTCACGTATATTTAATATGGGGTACCCAATCCAGACAAGAAACAACCAAAGGGCTTATAGAGCCACATGGCCTATCAGTATTTATGCATGCATCGAATGAAGGGACCCCTGAAAATATCCTAGGTTTATGTGAACATAGAATTGGGTAATTGTATATGTAATAAGGGTTATCTTAATAAAGGGCCCAGGCGTGAAATAAGTGAATATCTATATACATATGTTATGTAGTCATTATTAAGGGGAATATGTGATTTTGATATATGAATGTGTTGGGGTATTTGGATGTGGTGAACTACCTATGACAAGACATAGTGAATTAACTATGCCAAAATAATTCAAATGTTAGTTCATTATAATTTTGAAAATATAGGCTGTGGAAAATAGGGTTTTTTACTAGTCTTAAAACTTGTCTCAAATAGGTGTTATGGGTAAAATAGTCATATATGATTCTATAAATATCCAAATAAAGTGCCACTAGTTTCATTGGAAATGAAAAAGTTCATAACATAGTATTTTAGGTCAAAATTTCATAAGTAGATCTAAAACATTGCACACATGGTAGTCCATATGAATTCTATGTCATGAAAGGAACAAAAACAACAAACTTTAGGAAAGTTACCATAACTTTGTCTTGGTACATACGAATTGGGTCAAATTTGTGGCATTGCAGAGAAGACATATTACGTACAAAAAGCCAAAATTGTATACTTATAGGTGCCAAAATTTCATAGTTACTTTAGGTTGAAGGTTAGGGAGCAAGATAGTCTCCAAATTAGGGTTTTAAAAGTTACATTAACTTGAAATTAGCATAAATTTTGATTGGGATGTTCAATTGAGGTGATTCAAAATCTTTTGGAAATAGGAAACATGGGATAATAATAAGATATTAGTTATTATGTTATTATGTTAGTTATTATGTTATGGGATAACATGGGATAATTAGTTATTATGTTGGAAAAAGGCATAATAACTAATTGGTATCATCCTTGCTAAGATATTAGTGATGTAATATGATGGGCTTGGTTAAATCCCAAGTTAGAACTAATGGAAATATCTCAGTTTAGAGGAGATGAAGAAGAGAATTATTTTACAAAAAATTTAAGGCTTGGAAAGGAAACTCAATCCATTAATAAAAAACAAATTAAGGAGGTTAGAATATTAGGAAAAGAAAAGGAGTCAATGGAATAATTAAAAAAGAAGGATGAATAAATCAAAAGGTTGCATGAGCATAATCAAGACCTTCTTAACAATGTTAAGAATGTGAAAAGGTTCCCATGGGACTGTGGTCTATCAACAAACAACTAGGTCATCGGGTTTGTATTAACGTGGAGACTCAAGTTCAAAATCCTACGTGGGTATGGATGTAAACATTTACTTGTAAATATAAGAAGCATTTCACAATTTAAAAACAAAATAACGTGGAAAGTAATTTACAAGAGTTTGAATCAAATAACAAGGATGAATATATTACTATAAAAGTTGAAGAGGATACTACCAAAATACTTGAAGAGGAAATTTTCAAGAAGGTTGAATTGTCCCTAAATGTAGATGAAGTAAAATCATGAATCCAATCTAGATTGAAGAAGGAAGGAAAAAATTAACGGAAAATATGAACCATTCAACCTCAGAAAGAGAACGAAGATAAGATTCGCAGTACAAGGAGAACACCTTGTAGCGGAGGGTTTTACGAAACCTCCTTGAAAAATTTATCCCTTATTTGTGTATAGAGGAGGCGAGCGATCGAAGGTTTTTGCAGAGGTTTTTACATCAGTGTGCCTAAATTGTCAAAATGCATTGATGCACTCACAAATATAATGCCCAGGTTATTAACAGATAAAGTGCATCGATAACCATTATTAATATAAAATGCTAAAATATCATTTTTTATTTTAAAAAAATAAAATGCATAACATTTCTCCATGATAAACTAAGTGTGCCATTGCGTGTATAAAGGATGCACCAAATCAGGTTAGAAAAATTGGTTATTCAATAAAAAAAATAAAATTAAAACCTTAAAAAATTTCCCGTTGCACTTAAAAACCCATTGTAGCCCTAGTTCGTCTACAATAGTGGCACACCAAAAAACAATAATGATTCTCTTAATACTATTATAGCCTCACATTTTTTAATATATACCTAAAAATCCAACCGGTGTGTTGCTCATGCTAGAACACATCAGTGCTTCCAACTCTATGGCACACCTCTATAGGGTAAAATAAAAAAGTATATCGGTGTATTCAGGTACTGAAGAACGCATCAATGTGTCTTACTATCGAGTGCATCGCGATAGGGTAAAATAAAAATAAAAAAATTACCAAAACGAATTTAATTATCACACTTCCTTATGTTTCTCCAACCATTCACACAATCACCAATGCTCACCCTCCTTCTATGGTCGCCCTGATTGTAGTGCTCTATAGTGTTTCTTCCTTAGTTTTCCTATAGATTCCATATATTTTCCAATTTTGGAAAAAAAATGAAAATTCTATTTTTCCTCTATGGGACAACCATGCCTCCTCAAGCAAGAAGAGACCATGAAAATTGGTTTTTACCTCCTTATTTCTATTTTCATCGGATTAAAATTTAAAATTGGCTTTAAATTTGGCATTTTTCTTTTTTCTTTTTTTTTTTCAATTTGTGTGGTGCACTTCACGCGTTCAACTCATCCTATATGTGGTGTGTCCTATGAATTTATAGGAAACATCATGCATGATATGTCTTGTGAATTTACAAGAAACATTATTAGAAATGCTACACAATGCACCACTAAACACCAACTCATCCTAGATGTGGTGTGTCCTATGAATTTATAGGAAACATCATGCATGATATGTCCTGTGAATTTACAAGAAACATTATTAGAAATGCTACACAATGCACCACTAAACACCAAGTATCACACACAAGAATGGGGGTGTGCATTATCGGTGCTTCTATCTTAGAGTAGGCACCATCTTCACAAAAAACCTACCGATGCATTATAAAAAATTAAATGCATTAGTGCCCCTCACTGAACCAAAAATCCCATGACCAATGCATTATAAAATACAATTCACCGCTAAAAATACACATGATGGATCCAAGCAACATGGAGCACCGAACTTACTTCTGTACCTTAACAATGCATATCATTTTGGATGAGGCACCACAAACTAGTGAGTTATATGGAATAACCAACACCGGTGCACAACATCTCACCGGGCATATACAAATTATCATACCAGTGTGTTTAATGACTAAAGTGGCATCAATGTGCCATATAACATGGAGAACAGTGGAAATTGTGAACATGGAGCATCGAACTTAGAAATGCACCTTAACAATGTCTATTGTTTTAGACGAGCCACCACAAACTGATGCGTTATAATGAATAACCCGCATCGGTGCATAGTATCATATCAGAAATGTAAATATTAACATATCATTCTATTTAATGACTAAAGTATCACTGATCCGCCAAATAACATAAAGAACCGAGGACAGTGCTTGTTGTCTGATAAAGTACACCATTCACACTAGGTGTGATTTATTAAAGGCACACCAATTAATTTACCACATATTTTTGCAAACAAAAGTTAATTTTATATTTTGATAAATACAAAATGTTTATATATGTGTATGTTTTATAATTTCATTTTTTTTATTATCTATATATATGTTCCTAAAAATAGAGACGATGAGAATGAATGTAGGAGCAAGAGAAGTAGCAGCAGGTCGACATGTACAACTTTGTATGTGAGTGGGAGGTCAGAGAGAGGGAGAGAGAGAGGATCCCTTGCCCTATTTCATTGTAGAATCATTTCCTTTTGAGGAATGTTAGCCTCCACAAGTGTTATGCGGAGGCTACATCCCTCAGGGGGACTCTTGATTTCTACAACAGTTGATTCATGTTTAGGATCATGCTCAGTAGGAAATCAAGGTCGGTCCCGATCTGTGGTATCAACCCATAGAGGAGGATATTTATTTTATCTCTAGGTTTTCCAGGAGGGGGACGTTTGACCCCAATTCCCCGATCTACCACTTGGCATTGCATGAGAGATCCAGTTGGCATATGTGCACAAATATACCAGTGAGGACCTTGTTTCCGCTACGAACTTCAAGGTTGTTGGTGGTCAGTTGCGGATAGATGAATTTGGTGTAGAGGAGGTTAGGTATGTGTCCCTTATTTTCATGCAATTGGAACATTCTACCTCTGACGTGAAATGCATTAGTTTCTCATTGATGTACTTTGTATATAGTTTAGTTGAGAGATCACAATTGATTAGGTAGTTAGATGTTTTTGGCACTAGTTTTGTTTCACATTGGATCATTGTAACTTTATTTTTAATGGGAGTTTATTCTTCCCATTTGCGTCAAATCCATTTATATTATTTTTTAATAGGTTTAAAGTCACTTAATTAATAGTACCTTTATTCCTTTTTAGGCCTATGAATGATAGTACATGTATTCCTTCTTATTTAATGCACATGTAATTTATTGTAACATTTTGTTTCAATTATCTTATTATAATTGTCTATTCTTTTGTAAATATTGGCAAATATGTTGGGGATGAGCCTCCCAAACATGATGAGGAGATGGATGAGGTAGCTCATAGATTCTGAATTGAGGTGGAATAATGCATATCTGGTCTAGTTTCTAGGTGGGGAGAGACAATCATACACATTAGACAGATCTTATAGGTACCAAATACATATGAAGCACCAACATCCTTTGTTTTCCAGCTGCAACTAAAAGGAGGCTCCAGCCCCCTAGCTTCTTGGAATATAACCTAAAGGAATCTCCAACTCCCCAATTCTCTAGATACAACTAGAAGGAGGCTACAACTCCCTATTTTCTCAGGCTACAACCTGAAGGAAGCTCCAAGTCCCCAATTCTATGGATACAACCAGAAGGAGTCTACAACCTCCTATGTTCTCCAGCTACAACCAGAAGGTGGTCACAACCACCTATCCTTGCCCCATCCAACCGCCCTGACGTAGAAGTAGAATGATGGAACCACTGTCACACTATCACTATGAGATATATTGATGTAAACATGTATAAATAAACTTGTAATCAACCTATAACAACAT
>JZKD02S0248041.1:305416-315613 GCA_000966675.3 Picea glauca
TCGACTTGTTGGATTTTTCTTGATTTCCTTTCATATGTGGTGAAAATCTTGTCTTTTTCTTGGAATTCTTTTCCATTTTCACCATACTTCTTGTTCTTCTCCTCCCCATAGGCTGTTTTGATCTTGTTGCCTTGGGGTGTTGCATTTCCTCCTCCTCATCGGTCAGAATCAATATGCGTTATTCTTCTATTTTCTCTTCCATTGTTTCAAAACCATTTCCAATGATAAACTGCTGCCATGACAAGTTTTGTTTTTGTAGTTCATGTATGATGATCATTTTGATGAAGCCATAGTGGTATAAACTCTTTTCTGTATTCCTCCCTTGTTTTTGAACAACCTTTGCCATCTTAGAAAGGCTTTGTAGTAGAAAGTAGGGCATGTTAATCTCATAGTCACTCTTTAAATGTTGCAGCAATTTGATGTGATACAGGCAGACAATACTAAACCTCCCTTCACAAGTAATAAATTTCTAGATGAGATAGGTTAATTCATCCCAAGGATGAATCAACCAACTTCTTGGAATTCCCTTTTTCCAATTTATTGTTGCAACCCTAGATCTGGATACAAAAGGTGCCCATGATTTGTCTTAAAGTGTTTAGTTTTGAAGTATCTTTCTCCAGTTTGAGGTAATCTAGTGATCTGTGCAATTACATCTTTAGAAATTCTAATGGTGATTTTACCAATAGTGGCCCTTTCCCCATTAAATGAACAAGAAAACTCTAAAGCAACCTTTTCACAATATCCATCAAACTTCTCAAAGAAAGATATCCACTGATATTTTTCAAGAATTTCTAGACACTCTTTATCAAACTTCTCTGGTTCATACCTAGACACCATTCTTTCAAGTTTTAAGAGAAAGACCCTGAAAAATATTTCACTCCTTATACAAAAGGAGGTCTATACTTGTCCAAAAAAAATTCAACCATGTATATTCTTCAATAAAATGTTTTGATCTTTTCAACTTGTAGACTCTGTTTTAATTCAACTCTATGAATGTTCTTTCAACAAGAATTTTTCGTTAACATAAATAAAATCTCATCATTCCTTAAATTCCTAAGTTGTTCTTTGTTTTTAACCATAATTTGTTTTTATGAAAGGGCATACCTGGCAATTCAATGTGCAATTTTAAAACTTCTATTCCTTCTTGTTGAAACTTAGATCTTTTTTTCTTCTTACAATCAACCTCTGCTAAAAATGAATTGTTTATGTTCTCAAAACGTTCCTCAGGAAGTCGAAATTGGCACTTAACTTAACAATTCTTAACATTGAATTCGAACTTACCTTTCTTGTCCGACTCCTTATTGAACACGTTCTCTTCTCCTTGGTTTATGCATTCAACTCCCACGTATTTCCTCAATGCCACGATATATCGACAGGGTGAAAATGGTGTATGTTGACAGTGAAATTGTCAACATACATTTCGTTGTTTATCTGAAATTTTAGGCTGGGTAGGCATAGGAAGGAACAACTTGCTAGAAAGTAGGGATTCTCGATTTGGTATGGCGCTGAAGTGGAGAAGAATGCATTAGCATGAGAATAAGGAATGTGTTGGAGTGGGAAGGTAAAGTATAACACAAGAATGCATTGACATTTCAAATATGGGGAGCGTCCAAGTGAAACAACAACATATGGAAAGAGGTGAAGCTACAACACTTTTTAGAAAAGAAAAAAAAAAACGAACGTTGTGGGGGAAACTTAACAAGGGTATTATGGTTAAAAATGCATTTGTACAGCCTTTTAAATGATCAGTCATAGTTGAAGATGTCCCTTTCAAATTTATTATACCTCTCTTGTTTATGAAATTCCACTCCTTTTCTTTTAATCATCATAGGAAATGGATTCAAATGTGTTCACTTTATGATTCCTCTTTGACTTATGACTCCCTAATGCATTTTCCTTTGAGAAATCATTCAACTTATAACTCTAAATGCATTCTCCTTATGACCCCTATTTTCATTTTGAAGCAATCATCAACTTATGTCTCCAAATGCATTTGTTAAAAAACAGAGTATTGTATAGTTGGCATATCCAAAACAATGTGTTTGCATAAACAATTTAACAACTTGTTTTGAAAATGTTTGTAAAGAGTTTTAGGTTAAAAACCATAAACATTTTACAAAAAGAACCTCTTTACTGACCATGCTCTTGTTGTTGAATTTGAAAACCTGATCTTTTCCTTATAGCTCCTTTGGAGAACAAAATTGGTTTATTTGCTAGCTTATGAAGAATTTTCCATTGCTAGCTTTTGAAGATATTTCCAAATTTTTAAAGCATTAAAAAGAAAAAATTATACTAACTTGTTTGTTTCTCATTGTGTTGGTGATGTTGCTTGGTTGAAGTTGGCTGGAATGTTGTTGCAATTCCTCACTTATGAAAAATTTGATGAAGTTCTTCTTAGATTCCTTTGCTTAGTATCTTCCTAAGGTCCTTTTGCTATGATGAATTTGATATGCATTGTGTTTTTTTTTCTTAGGTCCCTCTGCTGGATGTACTTCTTCAGGTCCCTCTGCTGGAATATATGCTTTTTGAAATGAATGTTGACATCTGTAGAAGTCTTGGAAGGTCTACAAAAACTTATAAATTTATACCTTATCCCCCTCGGCCTTATTTATTAACTTGTCCTCAAGTCTTTTGCACAAAATCCTTCAAAAACTAATATGTACAAATGTAGTCAAGAAAAATTCATGTTGTAAATGAAACTAGAAGGTGAAAAAAAATGTTTTTGGAGAATTTTGATTGGCCAAGTTGCCTTGGTTTTCCAATGAAAAATTGAGTTTATATTGTGCCAGTTGCCTGGGTTTTCACAACTAAACTCCCTTTTTTCTGATTATATATATATATATATATTTATGAGGAATGTGAAGGAGGCACATGATTGTGTTTGTCCAACACTTCCATCTCATGTTGTTGAGATATCTGTTGCAAAAAATCTTCTTTGTTGACAGGCTTATTGTAGATCTTTAGTCTATGTCCATTGACTGTGAATAAGCTTGCCTCATCATCTATTGTTTGTAGTTTGACTGAGGCATTGCCATATACCTTTGCAACCTCATATGGACCAAGCCAATGACTTGTAAATTTAGCTTTGAAATTTTTGAACTTTGAGTCAAAAAACAAAGCCCAGTCTCTCACTTTGAACTATTTCTTCTTGATGAACTTGTCATGCCAATGTGCCCTTTGTTGCTAAATCAAAATGTTGTGTTATATTGCTGCCTGTCTCATCTCATATAACTGATTCAATTGCATGATCCTTTCTTTTTGTGATTCAGAAAGATCTATTCCTAAATCAGATGCTAGTTTAAAAGTATGAATTTTAAATTCTATGGGTAACAAAACTTGCTTACCATAGACTAATTGATAAGGAGTGAACCAAATACTGTTCTTCCAGGTGATTCTATATGCCCATAATGCTTCATTTAGATTATCTGACCAATCTTTTCTATGCATTTGGACTGTCTTGGTCATGATGGATTCCAGTGTGTTATTAGTATATTCTACCTGGCCATTGGCTTGTGGATGATAGGGTGTGGACTTCCGATGCTTGATCTTGTACTTGTCTACTATGTCTTGCACCAATTTAGAAGTAAATTGTGCTCCTTGATCTGTTACAATCTCTCGAGGTACTCCAAATTTTACAAATATCTCTTCAAAGAGAAGTTGACCACTGATTGTTTTGTATCTCTCACTAATGCTTTAGCTTCCACCCACTTTGTAACATAATCAGTACATACCAAGATGTATTGCTTGCCTTTTGATGGTGGATTTATTGGATCGATGAAATCAAGAGCCCATTTTTCAAATGGCTAAATGTGAACTTGTGGCTTGAGTGGAATCTCATCAGTTGGAAGTGGCTTTCCCATCCTTTGGCAGTTGTCACAGCTTCTAACATACTTTTTGGAATCTTTAAAGATGGATGGCCAATAATACCCCAAATTGAGTATTTTGTATGCAATTCTCTTATCTGCAAAATGACCACCGCAAGGTTCGTCATGACAAGATTTTAATATTTCTAAAATCTCATCTTGTCTTTCACATCTTCTAATTGTGAGATCATATCCTGTATAAAAGAGGTCTCCATCAATCCATGTGTATCTAACACTTTGTTTAATTATCCTTTTCTTTTCTTTGGATGTAAAAGAAGGAGGTAACATTCTTGATGATAAATAGTTAGCTATATAAACATACCATGGAGTTATAACTGAAATGGAAAATAGGTGCTCATTAGGAAAACTATCCGAGACAGGAACAATCTCACCAGAATTGTTTAATCGAGATAGGAAATCAGCCACTTGATTTTCCTTTCCAGGTCTATTTAAGACAGTGATGTTGAATTCCTGCATCAATAAAACTATCTTGTTATCCTGTCATTAGTAATAGGTTTTTTCATGAGATATCTTATGGCAGAATGATATGTATGGATAAAGACTTCATAACCAATGATGTAGTGATGAAATTTATTCACATCATGTACTACTACCAACATTTCCTTCTCATTGACTATATAATTCAATTTTGTAGGGGTTAAATTCTTGCTAATGAAGTAAATAGCATAAGTCATAAGATTTTATTTTTTACCCAATGATGCCCCTATTGCAGTATCTAATGCATCTGTAGAGATATGAAATGGAAAATTCCAATTAGGCCCTCTTAAGATAGGTGTTGTTGATATCTTTTCCTTGAGATTCTGAAAGGCGGTTCGACAATTAGTATCCCAATGAAAATGTACATCTTTTGCAAGTAATTTGAATAATGGCAAAGCTATTTTACTAAAATTTTCAATGAATCTTTGGTAATAGCCTGCATATCCAAGAAAAATTCTCACATCCTTCTGACTAATTGGTTCTAACAGGTTCACAATGATTTGTATTTTTGCAGGATCCACTTAATTCCTGATGATGAAATATGATGACCCAATACTATTCCTTCAGTTAACATCATGAAACATTTTTCATTGCTGAGAGACAAATTTGTTTCTATGCATCTTTTTAGGACTTTTTCTAAAATTTTCAAGGAATCATCAAAAGTATTACCATACACAAAAAAATCATCCATGTATACCTCTACACATTCATGTATTAAATCAACAAAAATAGCTAGAACTTCTCTTTGAAAAGTAGATGGAGCATTACATAAACCAAAAGGTAATACCTTATAAGCATATGTACCCCAGGGGCATGTAAACTTAGCTTTGTCCTGGTCTTATAATGCTATTTTGATTTGATTGTAGCCACTAAATCCATCTAGGAAGGAAAAATATATTTTCCCAGCTAGTGTATCTAAGACTTGATCTATGAATGGTAATGGAAAATTATATCTAAGTGTTGCCTTGTTAAACTCTCTATAATCTACACACATTCCCCATTTTCCATTCTTCTTAGGTACAACAACTAATGGAGAAACCCATTGACTGTCAGAGATAGGGTAGATAAATCCTACCTGTAATAATATTTGCAATTCTTCTTTAACTACCTCTTTCAACATTGGATTCATTCTTCGTTGGGGTTGCCTTAGAGGTCTTATGTTATCATCTATGTAGATATGATGAGTGCATTTCTCAGGATGAATTCCCTGCATATCAATATATTCCCAAGAAAATGATTTATGATATTTATTCAATAATGAAATCAATTGTTCTTCCTGAGATGGTTCAAGATTTGCACCAATATTCAAATATTTCCCAGGACTATTTTCAATTATTTTTCTTTGAGAATTTGTTATTGAGTTAACAGAAAAAATTCCATTAAATGATGATTCTAAAGAATGGATTGTGCAATTTTCCTGCACATTTTGTCCTAAAACCTGATCTGTAGCAATGTATTGCTTGTTTCTCAATTGTTCCGAGATATCTGGTTTAGAAATGAAATAGTCCAACAAATCTTCATTATTTTCCTCCCTAAAATCAAAAGATTGATTAATACTTAAGATAGGTTGAATCACTTCTTGTTGTTGTTGTTTTGTTTCATCAAGCCATGGAAATTGATCTATTACAAAAGGTTTTTGAGCAGGAGGATAAAGTGTGATTTGTTTCCTTTCAGTTTCATGTGAGATAATCATATTCCATGTTCTACAACCAATGAAAGCATCAGCTGTGGCCAATCAAGGCCTTCCAAGAATCAATGGATGGCCTCCTAGATTGGATTTTGGTTGAAGAAAAAAGAAATCTAATGGATACTCCTAAGAATCCAAAGAAACCGTGATATCTTCAAGTATGCCTTCTGGCACTACTTTAGATCTATCAGGTAATTCTAGGACTGTAGTGGTTGGTCGAAGATTTTGCAGATTCAAATATCTCATTGTGTCTAATGTCATCACATTGATAGTTGATCCTAAGTCAATTAATGTTTTAGATATTGAAAAATTGTTGATTGTTATTGTTACCATTGGAATTCCCAGGTCAACATATTTTTCAACTTTAAATAGTATTTGACATTAGGCCTACTAAATTTCCAATTACATGAATTGTTGGTGGATCCTTCTTTCTTTTGCCAGTTTTCTTTGAACATAATTCCTTGAATGATTTTGTATATACTGGGATATCTTTGATAGCTTGCAATAAATGAATTTTCACATAGACATTCTTTAATTCATCTAAGACATCAAATTTAGGAAGACAAATTGATAGTTTTTCCTTAACTAACCTTTCTGGAAAAGGAGGTGTTTGGGTATTTATTGTTTTACTCTTCTGAATTTGATTGTCTATTGGTAATTTTTTTGTGCTAGGAATATTCTCTTCTTCAGTTTGTTCTTCTATAATAACAAGATTGTTCTTTTGTAAAACTTTCCTAGACCTTAAGTGGATGTTTTGAAGAGGAAGGATTGAGTATGTAGAAAATGATGTTCCTTCATCGATGTTATACATGGGTTTTTCCACTTTGTTATTAGGATTTGATACTGGCTAGGATGGTAATTGAGTTGGTCTGGGTGGAGGTTGGTTAGATGGTAGTTGAAATTTTTGAGGTTGGGTTAGTTGTGGTGCAGGTAGTGATTGTTGAGAATATGAACTTTGTGGTTGATTCTGCTGGAATTGTTGATAAGGAAAGGGTTGTTGTTGGTATTGGTATGGTTGTTGGTATGGATGATTTCCATAAGCATATCCTCGCCAACCTTGAGGCATTTGGTTTTGGTTTTTCTGAGGAGGCCAAGCTTGCCAAGGCATAGGAGAATTCCATGAATTTTGAATAGGATATTGAAAATTTTGAGGAAACCGTTGAGAGAATTGAGGAGCAAAATTTTGAGACATACCTGTAAAACGTGGTTGCCAAGGTCTTCTTGGTGCTAAGTAGTAAATATATTCCATTACTTGTCCTTCTTCCATGTGAATAGCCTACCATTATTTCAACTTTGGACAATCATCAGTTGCATGGTTATCCATACACAGTCCACAAATTTGAATGTTTTCTAAAGGACAATCTTTCAATGCATGTTTCTTCCTACACTTAGCACAAAAGATGGATAATACCTTATCTTGTTCATCCTATTTCTTTTTAGCTTTTAATGTGTCAATTTGTGAACCAATGGAATTCATAAGATCATTTTTAAAATCCTCAAACAGATGTCCTAATTTTGATTTAGTTACACCATTTGAAATTGATTTGGTTTCCTTAGTCACAATATCGCGTTGTCCTCGACCTCTTTTAGCTTTTCCTCTTGAATATTTCTTACATAATTCAAAAATTTTAGGGAAAGGAAAGTGAGAAATATCCCCTGCCCCCATTAGATTAAGAGAATCCATATTTTCATCTAAAATCCCCTTTAAAAAGATAGTACGTATGACATCCAAAGGAAGATTAGTTTGCTTAGATTTTTGCACATTATAAAGAAATATTTCTAGATAGTCTTCTAAGCTTTCATCTTCACTTTGAGACATTTTAAAAATATCTTCTTTAGAGTCTTTTGATTCACAATAGGGTTGATATTTAGCAATAAATTTCTTTTTCATGTCATCCTAGTATACTATAGTTTCTTCTCCTAACCCCATGAACCATTTCAAAGTTGCAAGAAATAAACGAAGTTTTTGAGCATCATTGGTATATCCATATGTTTGACAAATGATATCAAATTCAAACATGAAAGCATCAGGATCTTTAGTAGACAACCCAAAGAAATTTGGAAGAACATAAGGATGAATATTCTTCATTTTTATTTCATCTCCTAAGAGGGTTGGTGTATCAACAATTGGAAATGCAAATGTAGTATGTTCTTCTTCCTCCTCTTCATCATTTCCTCCTCCTCGTGTTTCGTCTCGATGTGATTCTCTATCCTCTCGTACTTTACTTTCTCTTTCTTTCTAATTCCCTTTCCATTCACTCCCTCTCTTGTCTGTCATCTTATGACATTGTAAAGAAGTCTTTTGTAGTACATTCATATACTTCTGTTGGAAAAAGAGGTTGTTCTATTTGTTTTTGTTTTCCTACAGAGGATGTTTCTTACTATGTTTGTTTCTTCTTTACTTCATGAGCCAACAAAATTTGTCTTTCTATGAGAGTTAACCTTTGTCATGAACGTTGCTTTTCTTCTAATTCTCCCAAATTAATTTTTCCAATAGTTGGTGTAGTGAATTCATTTTTCTCAGTTGTAGATGTTCCTGCTTCCACTGTTGGTTGATTATTTTTGGGGGGGCTTTGTTTCAAAAATCTACCTTTGTCATCTCTATGTTTAGACATAAAGAAACATAACTAAAATTAAAAACTAAATTATGTTTCTGTGTTTTTATGTTTCTTTTTTTCACTTATTGAAATGATCTTTCTAAGTCTATCTCTAAATGTGCCTCCCCAGCAATGACGCCAAAATGTTGGGTTCCAATCTACTGATGTAAATTAGAGTGTATTTGATTGTCAATCTGGTGTTTGTAAGACTTAGAGACACATCCAAAATGTATGGACTTAGAGATAAATTTAGTTCTTTAAATGGAAATAGTCCAAAAGCTAATCTAAGTGCTAAGTATGAAAGAAATGCTAATCTTTGTTACAGAAGGTGTATTCATAGATCTCTTAACATTAATAAACAAGATAAAGTAAAATCATTCAACTAATATTAAGCATTCAAATCAGTAAGCATTCCAACTAGTTTAGAGGCTTGTAAATGTCAGAAAGACTAAACCCTTTTACAAGAGATGCATTCTTTGCTTTCCCACATTCATCAACACCATAACTAATTTTGAAATCAAGTAAAACAAAACAACATTACCTACAACAAAATGTAAACTAAACTAAAGCTCATACCAAAATTTACTTGAAAAGAATAAAAAAGGAGAAGTGTACTAGCTTGGCAAAGGGGGCCCTCCAATGCTTCACTTGTACACCTAGAGTTGTCTCAGTTAAGAAGGAACTTCTAGCAACATTCACATAATCATCTCATAAACATCATCAAGAACAATTCACTAAATTGATCTCAAGATTGAAAATTCAAAGTTTTCTTCATTAACATTAGATGTCATATTAGTCCATGTCTTGATGTAGTTATACAAAACATTTGTAACTGAAAATACTAAAAAGACTCCTAATCTGAGGATAATATCCACAAAATATACTAAGAAGGTTGAATCCCTCCTTCATATCCACAAAATATGAACAAATCCCAAGAAAATCTAAAACTATCCATAATTTTCTTCTAAAATAGGGTATTTTCTCTTGAAGTGGCCCTGTTTGACCAGCATTGACCGAACACATGGAAAGCTTAGATCTCGAACCTGATAGATATTCATCCATCCTTGTACATCAAGGATCAGAACACATGTCTCTAATTTCACCGAGCTGTCCTGAAAGTACACAAACCTTGGAGCAATTACGAGATTTAGTGAAATCCTGTAATTTCTGATAAATTTTTAATTTTAATGCTAAAAATTAAAAAATTCAATTCTTAAGATAAGGAATGATAAACGTACCTTGCATAGGATATTTTATGGAAAATATGGAATAAAATGAAGGCAAAATGGATGGTTTTGGAGACAAAAATATTATTTGTGAAGTAAAAATAAGCATAAAATGGTACCCAACAGGGATCATGAGTGATATGACTTCAATATTGCATCAGAGTGTTTCCATCAATGCCAAAGGGGGATATTTTTGATTAATTGGGTTTGTTTTCATTGATGTTGACCCTTGAATAATGTCAGGCAACAAATTTTGGTAGCATAAAGTTTTGGGTAATGGACCCAAGTTTGTTTGACGAATAATGGTATGAGTTTTGATATATTTG
>JZKD02S0248041.1:315967-341036 GCA_000966675.3 Picea glauca
TTGGATGGGGCAAGGACACGTGATTTTATCCTCCTTCCGGTTGTAGTTAGAGAATATAGGGGGTTGTAGCCTACTTCTGGTTGTAGCCAGAGAATTGGTGACTTGGAGCTTCCCTTAGGTTGTAGCCTGAGAAACTAGGGGGTTGTAGAATCCTTCTGGTTGTAGCCAGATAATTGGGGAGTTAGAGATTCCTTCAAGTTCTAGCCTGAGAAACTAGGGTTTTGGATCCTTCTTCCAGTTGAAACTGGAAAACAAAGGAATTTGGTGCTTCCAATGAATGTAATTCTTAAAGACATATAAGAAAAATAATTTCATATTTTTCTCCCGCTTTGGGTTTCCACGAAAAAAAACTAGTGTACTGTGTATGTGTATGATTTCTCATTTGGTCATTGCTTATTTACTCTACAACTATTGGATTATAATGTGACATTGATATAACACTTTCATTTTGTGGTTAAAAAGGATGATTTCTCGATTACTAATTCATCCCTCCTCTCAGTAATCCAACAATTGGTATCAGAGCCAGTTCCTTCAAGAATCAGTTTAACCACTGAAAGGTATATCATGGAGAGAAACAACATGTATAAACATGGAATACCACAGTTTGATGGACATAAGTATGCATTTTGGAGAAAAAGGATGAAAACATATATACATGCACATCGATTTGAAATTTGGAAATCTATAGTAGATGGATACAAAGAACCAATAGTTCTGCCAACAAGTGAAAGAGAAATAAAACTCGATCAAAATAATTCCAAAGCCACAAATTCACTTCGGAATGGTCTTGGTGAATCTATATACACCAAAGTTATGCATTGTAAATCCGCTAAAGATATTTGCGACAAAATTCAAAATATTTATGAAGGAGATTCAAAAGTCAAAGAAACAAAGCTTCAAACTTATAGAGGTCAATTCAAACAACTAAAGATGAAGGAAGATGAGAATATTGCAGCTTACTTCTTACAAGTCGAAGAAACAATAAATGCAATCATAGGATTGGGAGAAGAAATTAAAGAATCTGTAATTGTTCAAAAGGCACTAATATATCTTCCTATGAGATTTGATCCAAAGATATCAACACTACAAGAAAGAGCCGATCTAGACTGAATAAGAATGGACGAACTACATGGAATCTTCACATCATATGAATGATAAATGAACAGGAAAATCCAGATATAAAAGAAGCAACTTTCAAAGCATCCAAAAGGTCAAAGAAAAATGGAAAGATAAAAGAAAAAGAACATAGCAGCAGCAATGAAATCTTGGAAGATGATGAAGAAATGACCAATTTTTTCAAGAGATTGAACAAGGGAACCAACAACAAATATAAAGGTAAGATTCCATTGATTTGTTTTAATTGTGATGGTATTGATAATTTTTCTAAAAAATGTCCTCATAAGAAAAATAAGGGGAATCATGAAGATTACTCAAATAGAAAACACACATATAAAGGCAAAGGAACCACAAGGAAAGTTTTCAAGAAAAGGTTATGGATCAAATAAGACATCTCCTCATCTGATCAAGATCAAGTTAGTGACAGTGAGACATAAAGAGTTCTATTCATGGAAGTATAAGACTTTGATAAGGAAGACACTGAAGAAGAATATGAAGAGGAATAAGTTGACTACCTAGAATATTGTTGATTGCCATAGAAGTTGTAAGAAGAGAAAAGAGGAAAAACAAGAAGCTACAAGAAGAATTAGACAAAAAGGAAGACAATCAAGAACTAGAGCAGATCATCATGGAATTGAAGGTTCAAATAGAATAATATAAAATAATTGAAGAAGAACTCAAAGAACGGTTAGAAGAAAGAGACAGGATCATTGGAAATTTGGAAGCAAAGATTGTCATATTGAAAAAGGATCTTCAAAAGAAAAATATGCAGAACAACTCAAAAGTTTTGGATGACATTATCAATAGTCAAAGTCTTAATCATGACAAGTTCATACCTAGATACAATTAGACAGAAAATGGATCAAGCTCCAAAGCAACATAACAATAAACATATCGAAAAATTTAAACAATCAAAGGAGATAGGAATACCTACAAGGAAGATTACATGGACACTCCTCCACCGAGAAGATTCATATTTCAGAATCAAAGAGTAACAAAAAAAAATAGGCCTCTAGAAGAAGAAGAATTCATAAGAGTAACTTCTTTAAGAAGATCTTCAACTCCCAGGTATCAAACTATCCTTTCGGGTTTATGTTATGCATGCAATAATATTGGACATTAAGATGTAAATTGCAGAGATAATAGCATGAACATAAATTATTAGCCAAAGATTGTAGAATGACAAACCCTCCTAGATTGTAGAATGACAAACCCTCCTAGAGAACCACAACATAAAAACAACAGTCACAGACAGGAGCCTCAAAAGAGAACATGGATAAGAAAGTAGAATCAATATAGCAATGAAGAATGCACACTCTCTCTACAAGCTAAGTATAAGAAGCGTCATTGGTATGTTGACAGTGGTTGTTCATAACATAGAGAAAAAGTGAACAAAGACCAGGTCCCATAGATCACAAGATTGGAAATAAAACGAGATGAAGAAAATTCTACAGAGAAAAGGAAAGATGTCAGATACAAAAAGATTTGGAAAATAAATGAAAGAAAAGAAGGACAGTAAATAAGGAATGGGTTCAAGAGATTATAATTTCAGGCACTTAAGTGAAAGATGAATCTATAGACAGAAAGAAAGAAGTCGGATCTCACAGAGATGATGAATCTACTAATGAAGATGACGATGAATACACTTTAGAGAAAGAATTGGTTTGAGTCATCCAACTTAGAGACTCCTAGATAATATGAATAATAGATAGGGGGAGTCTATGTGGTAGCTCATACATACCAGAGAACCATCCTTCAAGGAGCTTGCATAATTTGAGTAGACAAATTCAATGCATTCAGTTAGAAGAAGTACAATATGATAGATTAATCAGTTGTAGTAGTACTTAATGATAGTACAGTGACATATGAGTCAAAATTATGGACACTTGTGTAGCAGAGTCTTCAATAGTATGGACATATATGGATGTGAAATCATCTTTTATGAATGGGGAACTTGAAGAAAAAGTCTACATTGAACAACTAGTTCCTAGAGAATGGTACTCTAGACTGGATAAATATCTACAACAGGAAGGGTTCAGAAAAGGAAGTGTTGTCAACAACCTCTACATCAAGGTAAATCAAGATGGTATTTTATTAATTGAAGTTTATATTGATAATATTATTTTTGGAAGTACTGATGACAGGTTAAGCCAAAAATCTGCAAAGGATATGCATAATAAATTTGAAATGTCATTACTTGGAAAACTATCCTTCTTTCTAGGTCTTTAGATATGTCAAAGAAACCAAGGAATGTTTATTTATCAAACTAAGTATATCAGAGAAATGATAAAGAGGTTCAGAATGGAAGATTGCAAACCAGTTACCACTCCTATGAAAACCAGTTGCAAGTTGAGCAAAGATGATGATTCAAAGTCTACAAACTAGAGGAAATACAGGTCAGTGATTGGTAGCTTACTATATGTGACAACATCCAGACCAGATGTAATGTAGGCAATTGGACAAGTGGCATGATTTCAAGCAGGACCAAAGGAATCACGTGTATTAGCAGTGAAGAGGATTTTTCAGATATCTCAAATGAACATAAGAGTTTGAATTATGTTATCCAAAAGGAAAGGATCTATCACTTATTGCCTACACGAATGCAAACTGGGAAGGTTGCATTGATGACTGATGAAGCACTAGTGGAGAAACATTCTACTTGGGTGAGTGTTTAGTATCTTGGCTAAGCAAGAAAAAATCATCAGCATATTTATCTACAACCGAAGCAGAGTATATTGCAACAACAAAATGTTGTACTCAGGTTCTATGGATGAAACAAACTTTGAAAAATATACATGTTGAGTATGATGATCCCATTCCAATATATTGTGATAATACAAGCGCCATCAATATCTCAAAGAAACCGATGATGCACACCAAGACGAATCACATTAAAATAAAGTATCACTTTTTACGGGAACAGGTTGTCGAGAAGAACATCAAAGTTGAATGTGGGAAAAAAACGAACATGTGGCAGACATATTTACAAAACAACTTCCAAGGGAATCCTTTGAGTATTTTTTCTAGATATTCAGAGTAATTTCTACTCCAAAATGAATGTTTTTGAATGTTTATCTTATATGTCTTCGATTTACATGAGGACGCACCATAAAGAGGAGATTTAACGTTGGGGGATCAGTTTCAGGAGAGTTCAATCAGGCGAGTATCCCCAAGGACAGTTCAGTTAGGGGGAGCAGCCCTGGATGGAAAGATACCTTTGCCATTGATGAAAAAGGGGGAGAGATTTATCATATGAAAAGGTAAATGCTTGGAGAAAGAGCATAGAGGCATGGTTCTAGGGGGAGAGATGGTCAGAGGGGGAGCATGAGTGATATGAATTCAGTATTGCATCAGAGTGTTTCCATCAATGCCAAATGGGGAGATTGTTGATTAATTGGGTTGGTTTTCACTGATGTCAACCCTTGATGAAAGTTCGGTAGAAAATTTCGGTAGCACAAAGGTTTGGGTAATGGACCCACATTTGTTTGTTGGATAATGGTATGAGTTTTGATATATTTGTAGGAAATACTATTCTATATCGACAGTAAATTTCATTCCATTTCCATTGGTATGTGGAACGTCACATAACTCCTCATGGTTAGAGAGTTATGGCATGTGAAGTTGCAGAAGCCTCACGAGTCATCTCGAAGCCCCAAAAGGTCAAAGTAGTGAAAGTGGTTGCAAAGAAGAATTTATTTAAATAATAAAGTGAAGTGATGAGTTTACTATAAGTCAAAGTGGATACAAAAGAAATTATTTAAATAATAAAGTTAATGGATAAATTACTAAGTGGACAAGTGGTTAGAAGTGGGTTAGCCCTAAAATAAAGAAAGTGGGTTAAGATGGTTAGAAGATAATTTAAATAATAAAGTGAAGTGATGAGTGTACTATAAGTCAAAGTGGATAGAAAATAAATTATTTAAATAATAAAGTTAATGGATAAATTACTAAGTGGACAAGTGGTTAGAAGTTACATGAAAGTATAAATAAGAGGAAAGACTCTCTCATTTTAAAACACACTTGAGCATATTGAATATATACAAGTGAGTGAGGTAATCTAAGCCAAATTTCAGAGGGAAGGCGAAGTAAATAAGGCCAAAATTCAAGGGAGAATAAATTATTTTGATGATGCTTTCTAAGGTATGTTATTTATAGGTCGTTTCACCATTTTTGCAATACATTTTTTTGTAGAATGATTCAGACCATGAAATTGGGAGGGAATTGAGGAAACATATCCATGTAGCTGTGACACAAATTTCAACTTCTGGGTCGTCTTATTTTTTATGTTAGACTTTGTGGAGAACAGGGTTTGTGGCTAGTCCTAAAACTAGTCTAACACAGGTGTTTCGGGTAAAAACGTCATAACGTCTTCATAAAAGATCCAAATTTAGTAAGACCAAATTTATTGGTTAAACTATAGTATGTAGTATTCTTTGTACCATTTTCAAATCCACAAAACAAATATTCTGTGTGGGGAATGCTCTACAAGTCTGCTCTCTAGAATAAGCCAAAATTCAACAAGGTATGCCATTTTTACTATAACTCCTTTTCTTAGAGGTTCCAAGTAGTGAAACCTGGAGGAATTGGATAAAGAAAACTGAAGAACATTGTGCACTATTTTCAGATATTTATTCATTACAGGTACATAGTTATGATTATTTCAAGTTAGGGTTGTTGACTAATCCAAAATTAGTCATGTGAGACTAAAGTAAAGTTTGATTAAAATGCTAGTCTCTTGTTGTTAAAGTTAAGGAAGGTTTGTAGGTATGTGATCATATACACAAGGTCTATTACAAAGCTGCAAATGATATTTGGATGATGAAATTTATGAGGGATTTTGGTTGAGGTTGAGGTACATGTTGGCACAAGTTGTTGGTACATGTTGGAACAAGTTATTGGTACATGTTGTTATAGGTTGATTACAAGTTTATTTATACATGTTTACATCAATATATCTCATAGTGATAGTGTGACAGTGGTTCCATCATTCTACTTCTACGTCAGGGCGGTTGGATGGGGCAAGGATAGGTGGTTGTGACCACCTTCTGGTTGTAGCTGGAGAACATAGGAGGTTGTAGACTCCTTCTGGTTGTATCCATAGAATTGGGGACTTGGAGCTTCCTTCAGGTTGTAGCCTGAGAAAATAGGGAGTTGTAGCCTCCTTCTAGTTGTATCTAGAGAATTGGGGAGTTGGAGATTCCTTTAGGTTATATTCCAAGAAGCTAGGGGGCTGGAGCCTCCTTTTAGTTGCAGCTGGAAAACAAAGGATGTTGGTGCTTCATATGTATTTGGTACCTATAAGATCTGTCTAATGTGTATGATTGTCTCTCCCCACCTAGAAACTAGACCAGATATGCATTATTCCACCTCAATTCAGAATCTATGAGCTACCTCATCCATCTCCTCATCATGTTTGGGAGGCTCATCCCCAACATATTTGCCAATATTTACAAAAGAATAGACAATTATAATAAGATAATTGAAACAAAATGTTACAATAAATTACATGTGCATTAAATAAGAAGGAATACATGTACTATCATTCATAGGCCTAAAAAGGAATAAAGGTACTATTAATTAAGTGACTTTAAACCTATTAAAAAATAATATAAATGGATTTGACGCAAATGGGAAGAATAAACTCCCATTAAAAATAAAGTTACAATGATCCAATGTGAAACAAAACTAGTGCCAAAAACATCTAACTACCTAATCAATTGTGATCTCTCAACTAAACTATATACAAAGTACATCAATGAGAAACTAATGCATTTCACGTCAGAGGTAGAATGTTCCAATTGCATGAAAATAAGGGACACATACCTAACCTCCTCTACACCAAATTCATCTATCCGCAACTGACCACCAACAACCTTGAAGTTCGTAGCGGAAACAAGGTCCTCACTGGTATATTTGTGCACATATGCCAACTGGATCTCTCATGCAATGCCAAGTGGTAGATCGGGGAATTGGGGTCAAACGTCCCCCTCCTGGAAAACCTAGAGATAAAATAAATATCCTCCTCTATGGGTTGATACCACAGATCGGGACCGACCTTGATTTCCTACTGAGCATGATCCTAAACATGAATCAACTGTTGTAGAAATCAAGAGTCCCCCTGAGGGATGTAGCCTCCGCATAACACTTGTGGAGGCTAACATTCCTCAAAAGGAAATGATTCTACAATGAAATAGGGCAAGGGATCCTCTCTCTCTCCCTCTCTCTGACCTCCCACTCACATACAAAGTTGTACATGTCGACCTGCTGCTACTTCTCTTGCTCCTACATTCATTCTCATCGTCTCTATTTTTAGGAACATATATATAGATAATAAAAAAAATGAAATTATAAAACATACACATATATAAACATTTTGTATTTATCAAAATATAAAATTAACTTTTGTTTGCAAAAATATGTGGTAAATTAATTGGTGTGCCTTTAATAAATCACACCTAGTGTGAATGGTGTACTTTATCAGACAACAAGCACTGTCCTCGGTTCTTTATGTTATTTGGCGGATCAGTGATACTTTAGTCATTAAATAGAATGATATGTTAATATTTACATTTCTGATATGATACTATGCACCGATGCGGGTTATTCATTATAACGCATCAGTTTGTGGTGGCTCGTCTAAAACAATAGACATTGTTAAGGTGCATTTCTAAGTTCGATGCTCCATGTTCACAATTTCCACTGTTCTCCATGTTATATGGCACATTGATGCCACTTTAGTCATTAAACACACTGGTATGATAATTTGTATATGCCCGGTGAGATGTTGTGCACCGGTGTTGGTTATTCCATATAACTCACTAGTTTGTGGTGCCTCATCCAAAATGATATGCATTGTTAAGGTACAGAAGTAAGTTCGGTGCTCCATGTTGCTTGGATCCATCATGTGTATTTTTAGCGGTGAATTGTATTTTATAATGCATTGGTCATGGGATTTTTGGTTCAGTGAGGGGCACTAATGCATTTAATTTTTTATAATGCATCGGTAGGTTTTTTGTGAAGATGGTGCCTACTCTAAGATAGAAGCACCGATAATGCACACCCCCATTCTTGTGTGTGATACTTGGTGTTTAGTGGTGCATTGTGTAGCATTTCTAATAATGTTTCTTGTAAATTCACAGGACATATCATGCATGATGTTTCCTATAAATTCATAGGACACACCACATCTAGGATGAGTTGGTGTTTAGTGGTGCATTGTGTAGCATTTCTAATAATGTTTCTTGTAAATTCACAAGACATATCATGCATGATGTTTCCTATAAATTCATAGGACACACCACATATAGGATGAGTTGAACGCGTGAAGTGCACCACACAAATTGAAAAAAAAAAAGAAAAAAGAAAAATGCCAAATTTAAAGCCAATTTTAAATTTTAATCCGATGAAAATAGAAATAAGGAGGTAAAAACCAATTTTCATGGTCTCTTCTTGCTTGAGGAGGCATGGTTGTCCCATAGAGGAAAAATAGAATTTTCATTTTTTTTCCAAAATTGGAAAATATATGGAATCTATAGGAAAACTAAGGAAGAAACACTATAGAGCACTACAATCAGGGCGACCATAGAAGGAGGGTGAGCATTGGTGATTGTGTGAATGGTTGGAGAAACATAAGGAAGTGTGATAATTAAATTCGTTTTGGTAATTTTTTTATTTTTATTTTACCCTATCGCGATGCACTCGATAGTAAGACACATTGATGCGTTCTTCAGTACCTGAATACACCGATATACTTTTTTATTTTACCCTATAGAGGTGTGCCATAGAGTTGGAAGCACTGATGTGTTCTAGCATGAGCAACACACCGGTTGGATTTTTAGGTATATATTAAAAAATGTGAGGCTATAATAGTATTAAGAGAATCATTATTGTTTTTTGGTGTGCCACTATTGTAGACGAACTAGGGCTACAATGGGTTTTTAAGTGCAACGGGAAATTTTTTAAGGTTTTAATTTTATTTTTTTTATTGAATAACCAATTTTTCTAACCTGATTTGGTGCATCCTTTATACACGCAATGGCACACTTAGTTTATCATGGAGAAATGTTATGCATTTTATTTTTTTAAAATAAAAAATGATATTTTAGCATTTTATATTAATAATGGTTATCGATGCACTTTATCTGTTAATAACCTGGGCATTATATTTGTGAGTGCATCAATGCATTTTGACAATTTAGGCACACTGATGTAAAAACCTCTGCAAAAACCTTCGATCGCTCGCCTCCTCTATACACAAATAAGGGATAAATTTTTCAAGGAGGTTTCGTAAAACCCTCCGCTACAAGGTGTTCTCCTTGTACTGCGAATCTTATCTTCGTTCTCTTTCTGAGGTTGAATGGTTCATATTTTCCGTTAATTTTTTCCTTCCTTCTTCAATCTAGATTGGATTCATGATTTTACTTCATCTACATTTAGGGACAATTCAACCTTCTTGAAAATTTCCTCTTCAAGTATTTTGGTAGTATCCTCTTCAACTTTTATAGTAATATATTCATCCTTGTTATTTGATTCAAACTCTTGTAAATTACTTTCCACGTTATTTTGTTTTTAAATTGTGAAATGCTTCTTATATTTACAAGTAAATGTTTACATCCATACCCACGTAGGATTTTGAACTTGAGTCTCCACGTTAATACAAACCCGATGACCTAGTTGTTTGTTGATAGACCACAGTCCCATGGGAACCTTTTCACATTCTTAACATTGTTAAGAAGGTCTTGATTATGCTCATGCAACCTTTTGATTTATTCATCCTTCTTTTTTAATTATTCCATTGACTCCTTTTCTTTTCCTAATATTCTAACCTCCTTAATTTGTTTTTTATTAATGGATTGAGTTTCCTTTCCAAGCCTTAAATTTTTTGTAAAATAATTCTCTTCTTCATCTCCTCTAAACTGAGATATTTCCATTAGTTCTAACTTGGGATTTAACCAAGCCCATCATATTACATCACTAATATCTTAGCAAGGATGATACCAATTAGTTATTATGCCTTTTTCCAACATAATAACTAATTATCCCATGTTATCCCATAACATAATAACTAACATAATAACATAATAACTAATATCTTATTATTATCCCATGTTTCCTATTTCCAAAAGATTTTGAATCACCTCAATTGAACATCCCAATCAAAATTTATGCTAATTTCAAGTTAATGTAACTTTTAAAACCCTAATTTGGAGACTATCTTGCTCCCTAACCTTCAACCTAAAGTAACTATGAAATTTTGGCACCTATAAGTATACAATTTTGGCTTTTTGTACGTAATATGTCTTCTCTGCAATGCCACAAATTTGACCCAATTCGTATGTACCAAGACAAAGTTATGGTAACTTTCCTAAAGTTTGTTGTTTTTGTTCCTTTCATGACATAGAATTCATATGGACTACCATGTGTGCAATGTTTTAGATCTACTTATGAAATTTTGACCTAAAATACTATGTTATGAACTTTTTCATTTCCAATGAAACTAGTGGCACTTTATTTGGATATTTATAGAATCATATATGACTATTTTACCCATAACACCTATTTGAGACAAGTTTTAAGACTAGTAAAAAACCCTATTTTCCACAGCCTATATTTTCAAAATTATAATGAACTAACATTTGAATTATTTTGGCATAGTTAATTCACTATGTCTTGTCATAGGTAGTTCACCACATCCAAATACCCCAACACATTCATATATCAAAATCACATATTCCCCTTAATAATGACTACATAACATATGTATATAGATATTCACTTATTTCACGCCTGGGCCCTTTATTAAGATAACCCTTATTACATATACAATTACCCAATTCTATGTTCACATAAACCTAGGATATTTTCAGGGGTCCCTTCATTCGATGCATGCATAAATACTGATAGGCCATGTGGCTCTATAAGCCCTTTGGTTGTTTCTTGTCTGGATTGGGTACCCCATATTAAATATACGTGAAGGGATGTATCATATAATATTCCTTTAACACGAGACACATTGTTCCAAGGAGTTTTGGAAAATAATCCCATCATCTTAGGATCTTCGTTGGTTAGAGAACATTGTTTAGTTGGGAAGGTGGAAAATGAGTTTGTTTGCAACAAAATTAAGTTGGGTGATCAATAGGGTATTAGTGATAAAGGGGGTTGCATATTGATATCTGGTAAGAAACATAGAAAAGTTGTGAAGTCGCATGGGGGAGGAGTTTCTTTAGTTGTGGGGGAAGACTTGAAGTTTTCTCAAATTTATGATTCGGAGGGAAGAGCTTTAGTGTGAAATGTTTTTGGTAGGTGCATGTCTATGGTTTCGGTTAACAACTGGATGGATTCAATGTGGGATACAATTATCGATTATATACCAATATTTCACTTACTCTCTCGCAACTTGAATGGGTTTATCTTTTGATATAAGGCATATGCTAGTTCAATCCTAGTCGAACATTGGTATTGGAACCACCACATGTTGTGTGCCAAACCTTGGAACCCACTTTTCAATGCTAGGGAGGAATTTTTATCTACTATGCCAACGTGGATAAAAATTCCCAAATACCATTAGAATTCTGGTCTGATACTAGATTAAAAGCTATCGTTGAAGTATTGGGTACCTATATTACCTTAGACATAAGTTATAAAACTTGTAATTTTCATTCCATTGCTCAAATTTTAGTTGCGTTGGATACAAGGAAGGGGTTGTATGAATCAATGGACCTCGTAATGGGGGATAATTCATATACTTATACTTTTGACTACCTTAATTTTCCATTCTATTGTTCATGTTGTCATAAGGTGGGACATTTACTCGTAGAATGTGAATTAGACTTTTGAATATTGTCACCGGGATATGCATTTCCAAGGGTGAATGTCAATTGACCTCATTCCCTGCCAATGGTTAGATAATTTGAGAATGAGAGTTCGAAGTTGGAAAAAGGTACCTTTGGTCATTGTTTTTGTTTTGCAAAACCACATGCTTGTGCATAATCATGCTATGGAGAATCTCCTGCACAAAAGGTTGAGGATAACATGGTTATAAAGCTGAGGGATGTTCATAAGATTCCACTTGAAGATATCGAGCCCTTGTACCCATAATGGAGAAACATGGAAGTTATTTATAACACAAGTGCAAGAGACCCTTGTATCAGTGGTAAAAAGGTCTCTCAAAATTTGAATCCTACTCCTATTCTTGTAATTTCTTGTAATAGTTTGAATGAGTGTGGGAGTGATTCAAGTGCATGTCTATCGAAAGGGAAGGTATCTCCCATTGTCTTTCCCAAGGGACAAAATTTTGATCCTTTTTTGTTATATTTGAAGAGTGATTCTAATAATCTCTCCATTCTTCCTCCCATTTCCTAAAAAAGAACCTATAATGGTTTGTTGTCTATCTCTTCAGGTCAAGAGCCATAGTTTCTTATACCACGTAGCTCTCTTTGTATCCAAGGTATTTTAGGGGGTTTGGGGACCAATGCGATAAATAAGGTGTGCCATTTGAAAGTAGGGTGTAAATATTCCCTTAAACATACAGATGGATGTGCATCTCATGAAGTATCTCAAAGGAGGCAAAAGCTTATTTTGGGGGTCCTTAGAGTAGGATTTTCCCCAAAGATGGGAAACCCATGATAAGTATGTTAGAAAACATGTGTAGCCTGGGGGGAGGGAAAAAAATATCCTAAATAATATTAGTCGATGTGGATTGTCCAGATGTTAATTTAGGAGTCAATGGGTCCTAATGAGTCTATAATTTCAGAACTACAAAATCTCTTTCCAGGTTGGGGTTTTTTAGGAATGGATGCGGATGGTCATTCTGTAGGTCTTATCATGGGATTTTTGTCAAATTGTGTTCTTATAAACTATTTCTCTATATCCTTAGGTATTTTCATTGAATTATATTGTAAAGAGATAGACATAACTATCTATCTCCTCAATCTATATGGTCCGTATGAAGGGAAGGAAACCTTTTGGGAGAATGGTTTTTCTATTAATTGTATGAGGTCAAATAGTTTAATTATTGGAGATGACCTCAACTTTACTATCAATAGGGATGACATTTGGGGGGCCTTGGGTCGAGAAGATAAGTTGGATATATTTTTTCAAGACAAATTGGAATTGGTAGGTTTGGTTGATGTGGAACATGTTCAAACGCGACCAACTTGGTGTAATAATTGGAGTGGTGTGGAGGAAGTATAAAAACAAATTGATCCATTTATTGTTCATAATTTTTTTCTTCAATAAGTGGTCTCATATCAATCTTGGGTAGGGTCTATCTGTTTTTTATACCATACTCCTATATTTATTGAGCCAGGTTTCTCATATGGTAATCCAGGAGCACCTTTTAAATATAATTCAAGAGGGGGTGAATTGGATGAGTTCCATAATATTATCATAGGAAATTGGACACCATATCAAGAATTTATTAATGAGTGTGTTAGCACACAGTTCATTACAAGCCTACGTATGATAAAATAAAAGGTTGTTTCTTGGGATAGGGAATGCAAGAAGATAAATGTTCTTGCACTTAGGAATTTGGAAGAAGATCTTGAAAATTTGTATACTCTAATGCAAGGGGGAAATGGGTCCACTATTGATCTGGATATTTGTCGTTTTATGGAATCTAAGATATATATTATTCCATTGGAACAAGAAAATACGTGGAGACTTGAGAGTTGGGCTCTTTGGTTAGAAGCGAGGGATGAAAACAAAAGTATTTTCAAAAGTTTGCTAGCTACATGAAAATTTTTAATACCATTTGGGAGCTAAAGGATTCTTAGGGGAATAGGAAAATGCGGTTCTCGTCTTTGGCCTCTTTGGGGGTCGATAAATTTAAGGATTTGTTCATGGTATCATAATAGGAAAAGGTGGGATAAATGTTGAAGTTAATATCATTTTTTCCTAAATTAATAGACAAGGAGGAAAATCGAGAACTCTTCAGGGAAGTGTCCAAGGAGGAATTGAGGGCAGTCATTTCAATGTTTAGTAAAGATTAAATTCTAGGGCCAGATTGTTGGACTACACATTTCTTTGGGGATTTCATTGATTTCATCAGGGTCGATATTCTTAGAGTGGTGGAAGAGATATGCCCCTCAGGTAAGATGTCTCACAACATCAACTCTACTTGCATTGTTGTCAACCCTAAATAAGACTACCCTTATTCCTTTAATGATTTTCTACCTATTGCACTTTGCAAATATCTTTATAAGATATTTGAAAAAATTATTGCGATAATAATCAAAATGATCTTGTCGAATATCCTTTTTCGGGATAAATTTTGTGTTTCTTAAGGGTAGGCTTAACCATGAACCAATGAGTCGGTGCAAGATGGTATTTACACTATAAAAACCCATAAATGTCCTATCTCAATTATCAAAGTATATCTTTCCAAGCCCTATGATAAGGTATCTTGGATTTATCTTTGAATTCTACTTCTACATATTGGGTTCAAGCTTCCATTGGTAAAATGGATTATGTCTTGAGTCACTATAGTATCCTTTGTTGTTTTAATCAATGGAGTGGGAGCTTCATTCTTTAAATTGGTCCATGGTCTTAGAAAAAGATACTCATTTTCGATATATATTTTCCTATTGGTAGAATATGGTCTTAGTCGTGCAATTGTTGAAGCAAAGTGGGTGAATTCCTTCCAAGGGATCAAGATGGGGAGACATGCAAAACTAACTCATTTGTTGTTCATAAATTATGTACTATTTTTTTTTTTTTTTGTACAACAACTAAAGGTCAGATTTTGAAGGATATTTTGATCCTTTTCTATGATGCAACGAGAATTTTCATCAATGTGGGAATATCCATGATATTCCTTCCAAAAATGAGGAGGGTTTCAAGAATTTATTTTCAAACTTGTTCAATTTTCCATTGCAAGATTTGGGTGAAGGGATCAAAAACCTTGGTTTTATGCTAAAACCCAAAAATTATGGAACATCATATTGGTCTTGGTTACTCTCTAAGATAGAATGGGAAATTAATCATTGGTGTAATTGGTGGATTTCTAGAGGTGGAAGGTTAGTTCTTATTAAGAGGAATATCAAGTTAGTTCTTGTATATTGATATTGATGGCCCTCATCCAGAAAGGAATTTTATGTTGCATAAGGAAGTTGTTTTAATTTTATATGGAAGGGAAGCTTTGATTATAAATAATCACACTTGAAAAATTGGAAAAGTCTTTTCAAGAGAAACATATGAGAGGATGGGGGTTGAAAGAAGTTTAAATATTTGGTTGTGCTTTGAATGCCAAATCACTATGAGTTTTCTTGATACGAGATAGCCTATGGATGCATATTATTATTTATTATTGATAGATATATTGTACCTAAGTTTGTTTTGGATTTCCATTTGGGGTGGAAAAATACTACAAATGTCTCCAATCAATGAAGAGCTATGATGCTTACATTTCATGTAGTAGGGAGGTTCCTATCATAGAAAGTGGCTAACAACAAACAAGTGAGAGTTGGCACTGATGCCATAGTTGGATGTGTGGAGAATATTATTCTACTTGAGGCTTTAGTTTCTTCACTATGGGAGACAGGTAATTTTATTTTGAACGAACTTGGTGATCCTACAGTTACAACTATTTGGCAGCAAGGTTGGCATACGACAATTGGCCTAGGTTTGGATGTCACTTGGACTTTGGTTTGGTCCCGTAATAATTTAAGTATAAAAGAGGCTCAGATTCATTTATCGAGTAATGAGGACAAATTGGTCTGGTATACCAACCATTTAGGCCGTCAGTACTCTACTAAAATTGGGTATCAAGCCACGCTTGAGACATGTGAGGGTAATATTCAATGCTGGTATAAAAAGAAGTGGAAAATTAATGGGATTTTTTTTTTCTTTATTTTGGAGAGGGTGATGATATGGGATTGGTTACAAAAACGAGGTAAACAAGGGCCGAGACTTTGGTACCTGTGAAAACAAGCGACTGAGACAAACTATCATCTTTCTCTAGAATGTTTATTTACTCGGAAGTCTAGAAAGAGGTTGGTCTTCAACTAGGGGTGGCTTCTATGTGGTCAAAGGATGGGTTTATAGATTGCTTTAAAGAATATTTTACAGGTAGTTCGTCGAAGGAATTGCGAGTATTTCCTATACTAGTTTCGCGGGGCACTTGGTTGGTACAAAATTTAGGTATATTTGAAAAAACTTCACTTCCACATTCAAAGTTTCTTAGAAATATCTCACTCGTCTACAACCTTATAATGTTTCTTATTCTTTGAATAAAGGAAGGGTGATAAATTTGATTCACATGAACAAGAAATGGCCTTGGGGTTATTTTGACAGGGACCCTTAAGGTACAAAAAAACACTTGCGGGATAGGGTTCATTATATACTTTTGTGAATCTCATGATCTATTTGGAAAGACAAATTTGGGGTTGGGACCAATAATGTTGTAGAATTCAATGCCCTTTGTTTACTTTTAAAATCTATTGTGGATAGAAATGTGAAAACACTACAAGTTTTTGGTGACTCAAAGATATGTATTCATTGGATGATAGGGACATTATAACTTGTACATCTAGACATGTTGCAAATTGGAAAACGGATGAAAATATTATCTATTCTTTTTAGCCAGATTCAATTTATGCATATATTCAGAGAATTAAATGATATTACATATACCCCCTCCAAAGATTCTTTATCCTTGAATGAAATGTGTTTCTGGTGGAGGAATTTGCAGATGGGGATTTTATTTCAAATTGGGAAGGGAAGTTTTACGATATGTAAAATGGTCTTACTTTTTCTAGCCTTTTTGGTATTTTTTTTTGAAATACAGGCTTAAAGCTTGATGGTTTCTGATTCACTTCAGTGAAAAATGGGATAGACCCAGATCTAGAAACTTGCTATTTTTGTATGCGCTTTTGCACTTTTGGATTGTATCTTCATTTTTATGGAATATAAGTTACGATTTTTTCTCGAAAAAAAAGATACAATTACCGAGTTACATATACATTTAATTGCACATATGCCCCCCTTGGGGTGATATCATCTCTTTGGTAGAACTCATATTTTTATAAGTGGTTCACTTATCAACCATTTATTGATAATTGGATGGATATATAGTACACATTTTTCAATGACCCACCACATAAAAACAAGGAAATTGCATTATACTTTTGGGGAAATCTATATGTATTTTTGGGGAAATCTATATGCAAAGTTTGTTTTAGAAAAACATGTTAGCTATTTTTAACACTTGGCATTCCAAAGGGTTGGTTTGAGGATGCCAAAAAACAAACCCAATGTAAGGCACCAAGATGCAAATCACCTAATCCCTCAACCTAGTAGGTGTTTAGGGTGGATCCATGAAGTCATGACACAATTTGATTGAATGTGTAAATGAAAATTTGATTTTTTACACATTTTTAAAATTGAATTACTCAAAACTCCTACATGGCGTTTTTGCTATATAGTAAAAAAGACAATTAGTAGAGAATTATGTTATTTTTATAACCATATTTATTTAAAAATAATAATTTCTTGTTTAATATGTCATTTTTCTTATAATTGTATGTTTGTCTTTGCAAATTTAAAAAAAAAATTACAAGTGACCTTTATTCACAATAATTATTTCAAAGCTACACATATAATTTTCAAAAACAATTTTTTCCCAAGGAAAAAAACATATTTCTTATTCAAGTAGAATTAAATATACAATCACAAGGTGCTCCAAACACTGTTTTATAAATGGCCTTTCTAGAGGGTACTAGGATTGACAAAAGTAGAGTTATCAAGTGCCCATCCCCCAACCAAAAAAAACTGTGAAAATATAACTTTCATAGAATTCCCAAAACTAACATATTACATATTTGTTTAAAAAAGGGATCTTAGAAATAATTGAGAAATGATTATCTATAGATAGTGAGTTGTCGATCATGAAATTCAAAAATTATAAATTGATTCTCCAAAATCTCCAATCCTTCCTTAGAAATCTTATTAGCAGCCTAATTGTGTTCTATGAATATATGAGAAAACTTGATATCATGAAAAAATATGGAAATTTTCTTCAGTTGTTCAACAACAGTAAGTAGTCCAATATTTTTTACCTGAAACTGGTCATTCTTCTAGTTAATATCTAGAAGGGAATCCCAAAGAACCTAAAAAGTTCTTAAGCATATAAAACAAAGCCACAAAATTCTCCAATATTATTTGTCCCCCTTCCCACATTTTATTTGAAGATAAAATAATGTGACTCAGAAAAATATAATGTAAATCCAAGACCAACAATCATGGTTTATCCTCGACAATCCCTAAGGAGTATTTTTGTCCACCTGAAAGTCTCCTAAAATCCTAGGAGCCTTGTACTTAGGATTCTCCTTGTTAAAGGGAAGTAAGCCCATCAATCGGGTGAATAATTGAAAAGTAGGAATTTGTTTGTCCTCGAACAAGGAGGAATTTCTCGCAAGCCAAGTTCCCTATAAAACAAGATGAGGAACATATCTAATACATTTCAAATCCTTCCTTGTAAATGAATATTAGAAACAAGATTAAATTTATAAACCTTGTCACAGAGAGGAGAAACCAATTAACCCTTCAACCTCTCGCCAAAATTGAATGGAATATGAACAATGTGAAAAGAGGCAGGAATTTGTTTCATCATGGTTATTGCATAAAGTACATATACTAGGTCGCATCTTGCATCTTTTTTTTAATTGATCCCAATTCAATACCATGTTTGATAATGCAAGCAACATGAGAAACTTTGTTTTTGGAGGTGCCTTCACCTTCCATAGAAATTTTCACTACCAACTAATGGCCTCATCTTCATGAGAGAATAGTGCATGATATCCAAGTATTGTTGAACCAGATTATTTTGAGAACGAAATGAAGGCATAAATATATAAGTTAAATACAAAGATATATTGCCAGAAACAAAGAGATACAATAATGCATATTTTTTTTATTAATGAAATAAATGTATAGAAACTATAAAAATACAGTGAATGAACTCACTAGAATGGTGGCAGCTTATCTCTTAAAAGAGATGTGATGGATACACTCATTCACACGAAGATGTTGTTTATAATGAGGCTCTAGATTCCTTTTTAACATAAAGAAATAAAAAACCCTAACCTTGAAATATGAAACACCAAAAGGTTTTTGGGCCTTGATGGGGGTAGTTGATATATCAACTTCTTGAGGGCGTAACTTTTGCATATGATATCCATTTGGGGTGCATGATAGCTCGTTGGAAAGGTCTAGATGAGGAATGTTTTTTTGTTTGAACTAAGATTTTCCTCCAGCTACATGCTAGGCATTGTTGAGCCCCAAAAAATGTATTTTAAAGCTTCAAAATGACCCCATAAGTTCAGGACCCGAAAAACCGTATAAAATTGCCAAGGTGGAAACCCATGTTTTGAGCCAGTGGAATAGGTGGGTGGCCACTAATATCCATTTGGATAAATCCTTCCTTCTTAGGAAGTAATGGTCCCCATTACTTATGTCAAGTTCCCGTGGGAGATGGGGAAACTTTTGTTGAATCTGAACCTTGGCGAGTTGTTTTCCTTGCTACAGAATTTGTCTTGCTTAGCTTGTTGAAGGATTTTATGAACTTGTTGCTAGAGGGGTTGGATCCATTCAACCAATATAGTTGCATGATATGCCCAAGTGTGGGAGTAATTTGTCAGTGAATATGCAACACGAGGAGTATGAAGGGCTCTTTTATAACTTTTCTTGATTGGACAGTGTGGAAGCACCCCCGTAGGTAAAGCGCCAATATTTTTGTTCCCTTATACAATCTGCTTCTATGGGATAGAAAGGTCTTGGGCTGAGGCTACAATGGTTGCAGTGTCCTTCTATTCACCTTATGAACATATCGTGAAGAGGCTAAACTTTATGGTATGAGATATTACTTTGTGACATTGTTTTTCCGAGGCAGTAGTCAAAACTACCTTCGATATCCTGTAGAGATGACCCCCTAGAGTAACAATGAAACTACGGGGTCGAGACTCATAAACAATGTGATTCTTCCACATATGTGTCTGGCATAACAAAACATCACATACTTCCAGTGGGCAAACATCACACAGTTCCTCATCCTTGAAGGTCTTGATGTCGTAGGACAGGAGACACTTTTGGCTGACACGAAGATCTTGACCCTAACGAAGCCACTTTATTTTGTATGGTTGCAGGTCTGACATTGTCAGAAAATATAAATGCTTGATGACCTATGATAATATTGGGTTCTTCTGGATTCCTCTATCAACAATAAAATGTAGTGAGATCCCCTTCACCAACATATGTTAATGGAAGAGGCGCTCCCCCTCCTTAGGATCCTTTGGTTCTTTCGATTGGATTGTTGTGGTCATGATAGTAGAAATGGGTTTTTCATCAATGATCTATTTCCTTTCATTATTTTCTGAATCAAAGTCCAAGTCGGGGCTCAACTCTGTTTCTTTGAGCTTGACAACCAATGATTGTTTTGAGCAACATTCATCGCTGATATTCCAAGGGATTTTGTGGAAGTCGCACCACTTCCCACTGCTCTTCTTCGTATTCCAAATACCCTTCTTTTATTGTGTCTTGTACTGGTTTTCTTGATTTTGAATGTTCTATGAGTTAGGGTTTCCTTTACCATAATTTGGTTGTTGTGGATTTGCTGACCCAAATTCTTGCTTGTTCTGCTACTTAAATTTCTACTCAATTTTGACAGCATATAAATAAGTGGATCCCAGTGATGAGATGTCTAGAAACTCCATTTCGGTTTGGATGTACCTTTGTAGAGCCCTGTGGTCTCTTAGAATCATATTCCACTCAGACTCTTTGATACCCATCTTGGTTCGCAATGTATGGAAGATATTTTTTAACTCTGACATTGTTTGGACCCTCTCTTGATGCAGCGTATTCCATCTCATGTATTAGTCTTCATAGCTTCCAACAGGGTAATATTTCTCCTTGACCGCATCCATAAAAAAATCCCAAGTGGCCTCAACCCCAAATATTCTAGACTCCTCTATGTAATTTTTCTCCCAGTAAGTTTCCCACCAATGTTTGACATGGGGGACAACCTTAAGGATCGCGAATATGATATTTTCTCTATCAAAAAAATTGTGGACACATAAATAACTTTCTAGTAGATTTAACCACTTTTCCAAAGCATCGACATCTATATGACCTTCAAATATCGTAATATCAAAATTAATGTGTACCTTGAATGGGGCAGCGTCTCCAAAGAGAAGGCTTGATGAAGATGCGCTTGCTATTTTTGGTAATCGTTGAAGGATTTGGGAAAAAATTTCCAACATCTCGTTCCTTTGTTTTGCAAGGGATTCTACAAGAAATAACTTGATAGGATATTCTTCTCCCTTGTCTCTCTTTTCTTCCACCATGGGAGGCCTCTTGGGATGGAGAGAGCGGTTTTCCTCAAGAGAAACTAGCTCGAGACCCAACTCTCTATATCTTGACCTTGTCAGGGACATGCACTAAGAAATGACAAGGAGTATCCTGCTCTGATACCACTGATCTATATTATTTTGAGAACAAAATGAAGGAGGAAATATAATAAGTAAATACATAGATATATTTCCATAAACACAAAGATACAATAATGCACAATTTTTTTTATTAATGAAAGAAATGTACAGAAATTGTAAAAATATAGAGTGAATGGACTTTCTAGAATGGTGGAAGCTTATCTCTGAGAAGAGATGTGATGGATAAACTCATTTGAAAGAAGATGATGTTTATAATGAGGCTCTAGATTCCTTCTTAACACAAAGAAAATAAAAAACCCTAACCCTAGAAGATGAAACACCAAAAGGTTTGCAGGCCCTGATGGGGGTAGTTGATACATCAACTTCCCAAGGGCATAACATTTGCATACGATCTTTGTTTGGGGTGCACGATAGCTCATTAGAAAGGTTTGGCCAAGGAAAACACATTATGTTCGACCTATAATATTCCTACAGTCTCATGCTAGGCACAACCGAGCCCAAAACAATTTCTTTTAGGGCCTCAACACAACCCCGAAAGTTCATGACCCGAAAAACCGTAGAAAAAGTGCCAAGGTGGAAACCCATGTTTTGAGCCAGTGGAATAGGTGGGTGGCCACCGATATCCATTTGGATCACTTGTGGTATATGAACCTCCCTTCTTATTTAATCGACAAATAATCTCATTTGAATTCTCATTGAGTCGGGTATGTGCTATTTGTAATTCAAAGATAAATATATCATAAGAAATTGCAAAGTCATCATCTAATCTCAAATAAACAGAGCTCATCCAACCTTGTTTCCAAAAGGATGTTTCAATATGATTTTCAATTAAGTAAAGATATTTATTCTCCAAATCAACTATAAATGATGCATAAGAGCGTCATGAATAAAAGTGTCCCTAGTACATCCCATAATAGCATCGACCCCAATCCTAACCTAGGACTTGTCTTCGAATCGCCAAGACAAAAATGAGCCTATGACTAGGAAGGCTAGTGCTAGGGACTTCCATTGATTGGACATGTCAGATAATTTTATGTTGTTTCCTTATCCAGTCAATCAAGGATCTCAGGGAAATGTACTTCTGGATAAAAATCTTACTCCAAAGGCCATCCTTTGTAAAGAAAGTCCACAAAGACTTAGCTGCAAAGGATTGACCAAAGAGATGATTTTTTTAATCCCCACCCCCTAAGGATTTTGGAGCTACCAATTTCTTCCACTTGAACTAATGTGTCCCTTTGTATTCACTATTGCATTGCCAGAGAAAATTATAGTAGAATATCCATTTTTTTTTTCTAATATACCTTTAGGAATATGAGCAAGAGTATGCTAGTAAATAGGGATGTCCTCCATGAATTATTTTACTAATAACGATAACCCCCATATTGATAGCCACTAATTGCACCATAGTGAAATTCATTTTTCAATTTTGGAGACCAATCGCCACCAATCTACCTTCCCATAACAATTAGGTTTAGGAGTAAAACCCAAATATTTAATACCCTCATTTAGGTCCAAATGATGACATGGAAAATATCTTTCAAACTCAAGGCTTTGATCCTCATTCATACCTGAAGTAAATAAAACATACTTGGAACCATTTACTTCCATCCTTGTATCCTTATTGTATAATTGAACTATCTCTTATAAGTGGGATCCCTCTCTATTAGAACCAATTCTAAAAACAATAACACCATCTACAAATAAAAAATGAGACAGGGATTCCCTTCCAATCCAGACCCCTTGAATTAAATTCAACCTCCTATCCTGAAGCATGTATATACTAAGTCTTTATGCCACAAGGAGGAAAATATAAGGATATAGGAGGAAACCCTATCGAGGACACCTAGTAGGATTGAATTTTTTTGAAGCAACTTCATTTATCAAGATTGAAAAGGAAGTAGTGGTGACACAACACATAATCCACCTGACTAAAGGAAAGGAAAAACAAATGTTAATTAGAAATAATCAAAGATACAACAAAGATACACTATCATATTCCTTTGATAAATCTAATCTAACTACTGATGTAATAAAATATGAAAGCTTAATAGAGTGTAGACCCTCTTGATCTGTATCAATGGCCTCATGGATTTGTCTTCCTTTAAGGAAGACAAATTGTTCCATTGAAATGTAATATTATAGAATTGGATTCAATATTATTGCAATATCCTTAGAAATAATCTTATATGAATAATTACAGATTGAGATAGGTCTAAACCCCTCAAACATTTCAAGGAAGTCCAAATTAAGGATCAATGCTATAAAGTAGCATTAATTTTTCCATCAATTCTATCAAATCTTCTCACCTCCTCCGCCACTCTCAATAACTAGTCCACACCCAATAGATCAAAGAGATCAATATAAAAATCCACTAACCACCCATCATGTCTAGGGATCCTATCCTTCTTGAAGGAATGTAGAATTGAATTCAACTCCTCCTTAGTCACAAGGTTGTGTAGATTCTCATTGTACTCTTCATTAATCATTCTAGGGAAGAAGGATATTACTTTTAATATCTATGCAGGGTTATCCCTATTTTGTTTCTTATAGATCCCTTCAAAATTCTTGACATATATATCAAAAAAATCCTCAAATACTATAACCCTTGTTCCTCCATGATCCCAGAATTCCCAAATTGTATAAATTTTTCTTCTGTTATTGGCATATGATTGAAATAATTTAGTGTTACCATCCCCAAAATCTAACTAGATGGCCTTTCTTTTAATTCTCCAATCCATGCCTTTATCCAAAAGTAATTTTGACCTTTTTTTCTCAAGTTGTTTCAACCTGATTAAGGAGTCCTCTCCAGAAGAACCAAATTCTAGGCCAAAAATCAAATTCTCCAATTCCTTCTCCACTTCAAATACTTGAGAATCCCTAGTCCTATATCTCTCCCTTTCCCTGGTTAGCACTTTCTCCTTAACTGATTTTAATTCCATAATGGAATGATCACAATATGAAGAATCCAAATATGGATCATAATATATCCAATCATCCTTAACAAAATGTATGAAATCCTTCTTTACTATCCATCCTATATTAAAATTAAAGGAGTAATCAACCTAGGTTTTTCATGGTCTAGTTCAAGTAAAATAAGGAAGTTATATCAACACCTACTTTGACATATCTAAGACCTGTATTTTGTCACCTTTTGCAACACCATGTTATTAACCACAAATTTATCCAGTATTTTGTAGACACCATCATTTCCAAGCTTATTATTTATCTAGGTAGGTATGAGTTTTAGAGGTTCCACATCTACAAGTCCACCTGATTCAAACCAATTAAGAAAAAAATCAACAAGATGTTCTACATTTTCACTATTCCCCCATACCTCTCTTCTATTCATGGTGAAATTCATATCTCCCCCCATGATAAGTCTGTCAGACTTCAAATATTTGAGATTAAGCAACTTATCCTAGAATTGTTGTTTTTCCTCATAATGGACATAAACATTCAGTAGAGTAAATTATAAGCCCAATTATTTTCTAAATACCTCTATACATAGACCT